>JAJHUR010075183.1:18834-57856 GCA_027495735.1 Lutjanus campechanus | reverse complement strand
CCAAGTCAAGTCCAAAGCAGGTCGAACCTGAGTCAAGACCAAGTGCTGTCACAGCTCTAACTCTCTCAGCCAAGTGAGGGAGCGCTACCGTGGCATGTAGTATTTATGTCAGAGCTGACTTCAGCTAATGTTGATGCTACATACTTTTATGTGGTGTTGCTCACAAGTAAAAAAGTAACTTAGCCCTGTCCCCTGAATCTTTCAGAGTTAACGCTGCATTAGCTACACACCTCAGTGTATGTAAACTGAATTAGGCAGCTTGCACACCCAGGTGTCAAATATCTGGCAAGCGACTGAACCTACAGTAGTACCCTGAAACATACAATAGGCTGTATACATAGGTAGCTAATATGAATAGCTAATATTTGCTAAATCTCTGTGGGTGAAGGGTGAAGACATTTCTCAAGTTTTGGTACAGAGGCAGATTGCTAGTTATGTTTGCTAGCACCATTTTTTAGGTTACCATTCTTTACGCTTCCTTTGTGATTATAAAAGTTTGATGTGGCCCCAACTGTATCAGTAAGCATTGTACTGCAGAATTAACATAATGCTGTGTGTTTTCTTTTTGACACTGTTTTGCAAATGAACTCTTTGTGGTTTAGTTTGCCAAGTTTTATTACAGAAAACTTGGCTGACATCTCCTCCCCAACAGACACAGTTTCCTCTCCCGTCTCTCATCCACTTTCTTGGAGTGTTTGTGATGGGAGGATGGGCAGGGGTGACAGTCAATAACAGTAGCAAAACTTTCAGATTAGAAATTAGTTATTTGTTGTATTTGAATCAGGAAGTTTTACATCAAATCACAGTAATGATGTTAACAAAAAAATAATAAAAAGCAGGCAATGCACAGGCCATTTAGTGATCCCAGTTGTATTATTGACTGGTCTTAAGACAGACTGACTCAAGACCAGAACCAATCTCGGGTATTACAACTCAAAAAATATTGACAGAAATCCTCATGTAATAAAATCACTGGAACTTAGTGTGTGGTCATCTTCTCTTTAATAACTGAAGAAACACCATCTTTGTACAGATTGCTTATAGTCTGTGTTAAAATAATTAATCCAAAGGTTAAGTAATGTGTTTATTGACTTAAATATCAAAAGGCATATAAATATACATTTACATGATCAAATAAAAACATTAAACATATTCCATATGCAATACAATTCTGTCAGAATATAATAAAAGCACTCAAAAATACAGTTGTGTTCACCTTCGGGCAAGCATGCAACATAACCAAGACTCCCCTGTCTGAGACTATAAATTTTACTCAACTCAAGTGAATGTGGGGACATAATGTAGTACATGTGTTTCATTCTGCATGCTAGTGAAAGAACAATGAACAGAGCAGGTTTGCAATTAACAATTATTTACTTTATCGATCAATATGTCAACCATTGTGCTGATTAATCGATTAGTTGTTTGGTCTAAATGTCAGAAAACTGTGAAAAGTAGGGATCAGTGTTTCCCAAAACCAAAGTTGACGTCTTCAAATGTTTTATCTTGTCCACAATCCAAAGATAATCACTTTAATGTCATAGATGTATAAAGAAACCACTGTTTTTTTCTTTAAACAAAATACTCAAAATGATTAATAACTGATTATCAAAATAGTTGATTTAATAGTTGGCAACTATTCCGACTGATCATTGCAGCTATAGAGCAGAGTAAAAGTTATGGGATGTCTTTGGCAGGCTAACATAATACAGAATATTCTTAAGCGTAGAATAGAATAGAAATATACTGTAGAGAATATTGACTGAACTGTCTTTTCTTCAGCCGTTGCTCACATGTGGAGTATGACTGTGGAAATGTTGACCACAAGCAACATTCTTCCCTCTGTTGCTCTTCACGTACCTCCATCCTTTTCTCCCACACCCTCAATTTTCATCTTTCCCTCCCTCTTTCCACCTCTCTGCTCATCCCCTACTCCCTCCTTCTTGCTTTTTCTCTCTCTCTTACACGCACTCACACACATGCACACACACACACACTCTCCCTTTCTTCAGCCTCCTCGCAGTCCAGATGGCCTAGCTGCCCCCACACTCACTCCCCCACATACACTCACTCCATGCACTCCACCTCACTCCTCCTCTCCCCTACGGGAACAGCACTCCCTTTAGAGGAGTGGACCTCAACCTCCCCACTCTCCACCCCCCAAAACACCACTACCACTGTGCACACACACACACGCGCACACACACATGCACTCTTCAACACATCTCTACTGTCCCTCCACAGACCACAGGCTTATATACGCCCACTCACACACACACTGACACAGAAGATCTCGTTCAGAAATCTCTTCTGCAGCATAATGTCTGATCAGAGTATCGTAGGAATGTGGATTGTAGGTGTGATTTATGGGACAGTGAGAATTTTTGTGCTTTGTTTCATCGTTTTATTGTCCTCATTCAGTCACACACTAAAAAAGATAGTTTCATTTCTTCTGATAATGGGAAATGTGGGGAAATCTGCTCAATGACATCTTTAAATAGTGACTCAGCTGTTGCTAAGCAGAGTCAGGATCTTTAGGATGTCTGTCACTGAGATGCATGCGGTTGATGATATGATGAGAAACTGGCATTGTGAGAGTGACCGGTGGTGTTTAAGTGTTGTCCTCCGGTTAGTTGTGATCATAGAACTGGAGCCCCTCTCCTATGGAGTACAACAGCAAAATAAGTGCAATGCTACATTCAATACAGTACATTAAAACAGTGGTTTAAAACTTTTCAGAATGAAGAGCCAAAATTTAAAAAAAAAAGTGGTAGTCTATTGCTAGAGACTTATTTTTTGATCACATTTGACTTGTGCCACGAATTACACGTATGGTGTTTGTCATTTTTAAAGGTAATTTTACAAGAAAGTTGCAGTTTGTGGTAAAATTGTAAAAAGACTGTAAAGATACATAGTTATGCGTGACATCATGACCTTCTCTCTCCACAGACTAAAGTTAGCCACTGAAACTACAATGCCTGTGTTTTTTCATACCGAGATGGAGTCACACAACTACGGGTCTTGTTCTTTCTCTTCTCGGCTGATAAAGTGACCAGGAGTCACTGGATGAAGCACTTGAGGTAAGATAATACCTTACCTTTTAAACTGACAAACATCATATGTGTAATTCATAACAAGAATCAAAAGGGAACAAAAAATATTTGTCTCTCAGTAAATTATTCAGTGATTTATTTATTTTTTCAAAATTTCATGTATGTCTGAAAATACACATTAATATGAATCAAACATGTTTTTTAGCAAAGATAACTTGGCCTATTCTTTAGTACACACTGACAAAAACGAACTAGTTAGCTACATATTATTGAAAAATATAGGCCAGTTAGCTGTATTATTATCCAAAGTTCAGCCTACAGACAATCTTACATCTTGATTCCACTGAGCACGGCCGCCCATTAAAGATATTTGCGGCCTTTCCACACAATGCTTGTGACTCCACCAGCAGTGTGTCCCAAGAGCAGCTCTCTTTGCTCCACTTCAAATACTTGTGGAGTCTATTTCTAATGGATGCTGCAATTAAACAATAGAGAATCTAGTTGATTTTCAAAATAAAAGACCCTGTGCAGACTTGTGATCATAAAAAAAACAGACAAAAAAAATAAATGTTTTAACTATTTAGCCTACCTACCCATGTCAGAAGTACAAAGAGCAAAGGAAGGGGACCAAATCAATATATTCTGAGCGAGTCAACATGATCAGGCTGGCAAAATGCTCCGCTTCTGAAATGTTTCTGTAACCCTGCTGGTGGGACATGCAGCTGTCTGATGGATGGATCAAAACTGTGGCGCAGACATGGCATACACAGTGGAATCAACAGGTTACCCTCCTCCTACCTTTCACGTCAGAAAACACCAACAAAGGTGCAGAGGGTGCGGCTAACACTGCTAACATTAGCCATGCTAAAACTGCTGCTGAGTCAGCAGATAGGTGAGAGCAAAGAACAGAAGACACGGAAATATTCAATGCAGTAAACGTAGTTGGGGGTCCCTGCTTCACCTCTCTATCAGCTTAGGAGTCCTAAGCCTGAAAAACCTTGAAAACCCCTGATTTTGTGTAAGTGTAACACATATTGTACACATTACACGCAAATGTATATTTGACTGTTACACATATCACTGCTGTATAATTAACTTTGTTACATGAGGAATGCCGTGAACGTATCACAAGCACAAACCTCTGCTTAGCCGCAACGGCTGAAGCACAAACATGCCTACATACTGTACACTCATGTTAACTTATCTTTATAATTAGCCAGCGCGGGGTCAGGCCTGGAGCACTGCAGAGAAACAGCAAGATGATTGTGAGGGCAGAGAGAGGTGTGACGACTACAGTGTGAGGGAAGAAGACTATTGTTGGAGTGTGTGCGTGTGTTGATTGGCCAGGGAATAAAGGAGAAAGACGGGGGGAGTTGGTGTGTGAGCGCAGTGTTTTCTAGGGCTTCTTGGTGTGTGGCGGTGGTGTGAGGGGGGTGTAGGCCAGGGGAGGAGGGTGTGGTTAACGGTTATAGTGCTCACAGGAAGCCGTGAGGCAGGGAAAGGGGAAGTGAACCACCCCCACACTGTTCCAAGGCCGTGGCGGCGGCACTCTCCTCAGGGCTGGAACTAACTGACCTCAGCTCACAGCTCCCACCACTCCTTTTTACCCTCCAACACACACACACACACACATGCACACACACACGATGATGCATGGTCACTTGCTCAAATAAACAGCGATTGCCAAAGTAGATGTCAGGCATCACACACCGATTTGTAACACACACACATAACAATCCCTCACCACACAACAATAACATAAAATGATAGATGACTAAATATTTATTGTGATTAAAAAGACAGTTCAGTCCAAAATGAAAAAATACAGATTTTACTTCTGGCCTGTAGTGCTATTTATCCATCTAGAAAGAAGTGTTTGCCTTCTCTTGAATATAATGAGACTAAATGGCACTAAAAGAATATTTTTACCATTGAACAATTGTACAAATATTGTTAAAATGTCACTTGTGGCTCAAACAATCAATCAAATTGATAACTCTAGACAACAATCAGCAGATTAACCACAAGAGAAACATTGTACAAAAACATTGTATAAAAAATAGTTAAGAATTAGCTCCACCTCAACCAACTGCAACAGCAAAATCATACTTCTTGAATGATTAAGTAATAATGTAATTATTTGTTGATGACTTTGAGTTCTTTTATTTTGCAATACTTTCACTGAGATACACGTGGTTGATGATATGATGAGAAACTGACAATGTGAGAAATGCCGTGAACTTCTCACGAGTGCAAAGTGACCTGTTGCTACAATAATACCTACATACACTCATGTTAACTTATCTTTATAATTAGCCAGTGGCGAGTCAGGCCTGGAGAGAAACAGAGAGAAATGGAAACAGTCTGTGGATTATCTTGTGTAACTTGGTCACGATTTCTGGAAAGAGTGTCACCTAGTTCCATTATATTCGAGACAAGGCAGACATCTCTACGGCCGATATCTCGAAAACACCAAAACAATCTACTTGAAAAAATTACACCACAGGCCAGACGAAAAATATGCTTATTTGATGTTGGGGTGAACTGTCCCTTTAACAGTCTCATGATTCTTGATCAGTGGTTTTCAAACATCTTGTGCCGAGGGCAAGCCAAAATCTCAAGGCACACCTGCATTCATATCTACACAAAATAGCCTCTACAACATGTGTTATCACACTTATCACTCTGTTAACATTTTTTCTTTACTAATGCCAATTTAGATTTGACAGCCATATTAGCTGTGAAATATTTATTAACCAAATAATTCATGAATATATTTGAAACTTTCAAAAAAAATCACATCATTTAAAACAAATCATCAAATCAGCCACAAACCCACAAAATTCTAAATCATCTTTTTTTTCTTCTGCCTGGCTAATCCTAACCCTGACCAACCTAACCAACGACAGCAAGAACTAGCCAATCAGAGGAGTTCCCATTACCCGGCAACTGCGTGTAAACTGTGTAAACTGGGATTCATTTTGACTGAAGATTTTTGAAGATTTTTTTTTAGGGTGTGGAACTTGCTTCTGTATTATGAAATGAGAGCATCCAAAGTACTGATGTCAGTCAGTCACAACACATTATTTAGTATTTTATTGCAGTAAAGTATGTCTGTCACATTATCCCACAGCACACCTGTGTGTGTGTGTGTGGTACTGTTGAGAAACTACTGTCTTAGGTATTGTAGCAAGTTTTTCCAAAAAGTATGCGGAAAATTTAAGTATGTAAAATGTGTAGGAAATGGGAAAAAATGTGCAAGCAAAGCTCTTCAAGCAATGAGTGATTACATGATAATATTTTTTACTGTCAAACCAGCAATGATATTAAAGTAATATGATGAAAAATTTACGTCTCCTCACGTGCACATCAATTCAAACACCTTCCATTTTCTTCTGTGACACAATCCTGACCTAATCTTCGTCACTGAGCCTCAGACTGCGCTGCATGCCAGCCACCTTAGCGCACACTTGGCCACCATGATCTGGCTTTTCAGTCCACACACATGTTCATTCAACTCATTCATTCCCAGCCAAGTGACCCCAGGCGACGTGGCTCAAACGCTTCAACCTCGGTCGGCTGACTCACGAACACAACGCTGTGGGGCAACAAAGGTTAAAGCCAGCAGAGCTGGCGTAAAAAGGCACACACACATGCACATGCGCACGCACACACACACACACACACACACACACACACACACACACTCCTGGTGCTGTTAAGATTAAAAGTAAAACATGAGGCAGATGACAAGAATAAACATGCCCCTTTCTCCACCCATAAGATAAAAGTCAGAGTGTAATATAGCATAAGAGTCAGTGTTCACCGCTGTGACCCTGGTCATCCTGGTTGCGCATAATGTTACCTTGGTGACCGGGTTTAATCTCTCCACAGAGAGCTGGATCCCAATCTGACCCTTAACCCAGATGAAAGAAAGGTCACTGGGGTCACACACTCCTCTGGTCCATTTTCTGCACCACCATTTTCATCTGAAAGGGTGTTTGTCAAATCGGTTTTCATGGGCAACAGAGAGCTGATATGAATACATCAAGTGTAAGAAAGTGATACAATTACTGCAAACCAGACATTGTGGCAGTAGGGAAACAAAAATAACAAAGACTGCGACACTTCATTGTCCTTTGAATATTGGCAGAATTGTGACAGGGTGCACCTGCTGTCTCTTTAGATCATTTTCACTATCTAAAACAAACTTTATTCACTGATTCATACGTTCATACATTTGACGTAAGTAAAAGCACTAATACCAGACTGAAAAAATACTTGGTAACAAGTAAAAGTCATACGTTGAAAATCTTATTTAGATAAAAATGTATAAGCATAATTTAAAAAATGTACTTAAAGTGTTACAAGTAAAAGTACTCATTGCAGAAATGTCTTTACTATCATCAGATCATCATCATTATTAATATATATATGTAAAAAAAAATACAGATTTTGCAGTGGCAGTTGGTTGAGTTGGAGCTATTTTTTAAAACTACTTTGTACAACATTTCCCTCGTGGATTCATCTGCTTATTACTGTCTTGAATAATAAATTTCCGCTGATTGTTTGAGCCCAAAGTGACACTTTGAAAATGTCCAGCCAACAGTCCAAACTGAAAATAATTTAAAATGATTATAATAAAGAAATGAGAAAAGCAGCAAATCATCACATTTGTGAAGCTGAAACCATGAAATATTTCTGTACGAAAAATGAAATGATTTTCAAAATTGCTGCCAATTAAGTTTATCTAAATTAATCAACTAATCATTTCTGCGGTACTTGTATGTATTGTTTTACTTAAGTAGCCTACAGTACTTGAGTAAATGTACTTTGTTACTTTCTACCATTGGCAAGGACCTTCAAGTTAATATAATATCAACAATATATTGTCTGATAAAACCAATAAAAGACATTTATGGCACACAATCAAACCACAAGCACATGTCGTACATCTCTGCAACAGCTTACATCAAGTTCGTTTTTAAGGCGACATCAATGTTTATATCCTCTTTAAAAATCATGAGATGCCTCATTTCTAATCCGATTCTTGCAGAAAAAAATGTCAGAGACACCAGCGTTTATTGAGAGGTTACATCCATTTTACTTGCTTTATTTTTTGCATCATTAACTGTATGGTATTCTGCGTCTGAATATGGGCCATACACACTCTCTGAGGAGCAACACAATCTGGAAAAAGCAAAGTGCTTTCTTATCTTGTGTGGAAACATTTGCAGGGATAGTTGGTGGAAACTATCGTGCTAAATTTAAAACAACTTTGGAAAGATCTGATTGGATATATCAAGGTTCTTCCATTTCATTCTGCATTCCATTTTAGACCTGTGATTTTTAGATTGAATTACATATTAATCTCAGCGAGAGGTCAGGATGTAAAAGGAAATTGCATTTTGTCCCCTGAAAAAGCAGTTTGCATATGCCACTGTACAGATCTCGGCAGAAATTACTTTTTTTTTTAAAGCAATTTTTCAAAAAATGTCCTTCCTGAGGTTGAATGCCCACACAGTCTCCCGTTATGTTCAATTTCCTTGCAAAAATTATTTCCACAGAACTTTTGATTTTAATAAACAGTTCAGAAAGCAATGAGACAAAAAAGATGGGATGTAACAAGTGATGAATCCTTCAGGCGGACGAGCTGAGCGACCAGAAAAGTCGAGAAATCATTCAGAGAATAAAAGAAAACTGAAGTGTTGCACCTGTACAAGATCAGAGATGCTGCAAATGCTACGCTGCATAAAAGTATTATCTCTGGATGATCTCAAGAAAAAGAACAAGGTCTACCTTTCCAAATGCATTTCATTTTGTTTGAAATGTCATTCTGTTTTCATGTGGCACTGATTTTGTTCCGTTAATGATCTGTTTTATGCAAGAAGATTCGATAAATATTTTATTATATTTGTGTTTCAAATCAGCAAAAAAAAAAAAAAAAAAAAAAAAAAAAAAGAAAAGAAAAGAAAAAAAAAGGTTCTGTCTCCAAAATCTGATTTTACTTTAAAGCTTGGAATTGTGAACACTTACTGTCTAATCTGCAGTAATTGTGTCTCTGAAAACAAATCAAATATAATATATTTTTGTCATGTAATATTTTTTTTATTTAAAAAGCTCCACAAAATTTGTTTAAATTGTGGGTGATAAAGTAAGAAAAGAAATACACTGATTCCGCCTGCCTTTATATCTGCTTTCAATTCCCAGACACATTATGCAGAAATGAATACACTTTATACATGATATATTAAATATACTTTGTTATCCTACATCTTGTAATTTCTTGTGCATGCATCATCTTTTGTAGTCTGAAAGACGATATGATTATATTTATGATAAGAACAGCAGAGCAGGTTAACAGCATTATACTTAGATCAACAACAGTCTAAACGCTGGTAAGTAAATAGCACTTTGCTTCAGTGTTTTGAAATAATCTTACATTTTTGCCCTGGTAAGTGTTTGCCAATTGTTACAATATGAAAGCAGCATTTGAGGTGACCTTCAACAAATCTGTTTTCTATTATTTTCAGGAGCGAAGTAGCCATTCTCGAAGACATTATAACAGAGTCATTGAATGGGTGATTCAGATGATTTATCTTTGATGTTTAAATCAAAATTATCCAAGTTATTTGAAGCACCAGCAGCCTCTGCTCTCTGGTTAATGTGTGCATTGCTCCCTCTACTGGTTATGAGGCAGTGTTATGTATGAAGAAACTGTTGCTCTCTTTCTCATCATTAAAACAGCAGACGAAGAAAAGACCCTGGCAGAGGTTGTTTATTTTGAACATTGTCATTTTAATCAGAAGAACGTTTTTTTTTCTCCACAGTGCTGATGTACAATATTTTACTTGATTCAGTGAATTAGAGAGGAACCGGATATTACCAACTGTGTATATTTTGACGATAAAGTCACGCAAATTTCAGCCATGAAAATAAATATTCATAAAATACACAACTGATGAAATGTGAAAAAAGGATAGAAGTTTAATCTTATCTGATGAGTATTAGCTAATTCAAAACCTTGCTTCCTGAACATCAGAACATATTACAGCACAGTCCACACAGGTTTTTGGTGCTCCTCCTTATAATCTGCTGAGGTGAGTTGGCATTTCATGGGCTGACGAACCTGAGATTGAGCCTCAAATCACCATTCTCAGGTTGGACAGTCCTGGAAAGAACCACTCAAGAGTTTGAGCAGGACTGGGTGTGCTGTTCAGGCTGCTCGACGAGCCTCAGTGCACCATGCAGAGACACGCTGGGTGCAGCTCTTACCTTGACAAAGACAAAATTACGTGATTAAAAAAAGAAGAAACTATGTCTCTTTTAGTGTAGTTCTGGTTCAGATGTGTTTGCACATCTGCAAATGTGTATGCTGGTGGGTGTTACTGTTTCTGCAAGATAAAAAAAAATTCAGACGGCCTGTAAAAATTGACCTTTTTTTTTAAAGTGCCGGGCTGCCTTAAAATTGAAGTTGACTGAATTTGAACAGACATGTTTAGGTAATCTTTTTAATAATTTAAAACAAATGAACTTTTCAAATCAAATAGACTTGATACTAATGTTGCACATATAAATTATGTTCAATAAGCTGTTAAGATGTTAAGTTGAGCCAACAACTCTTCAGTGACACTGACGAACATTACAAACCTTTGTACACACTAAAAATAACTTTGTATTTCCTTTTACATACAGGTTGAGTCAGTTCTTCATTGCGGACAAAGAGCTTGAACTAATTAAATTTTAAGTGTAAGTGGATGTTGACTGAATTCAATATTAAGATCATCATGGTTCACAGTGTTTTCATTACTGTGAAAAAAAGCAATGATGAATTATCTTGTAAGTGTTTTAAAGACAGAGTGAGTTTTCATCAAATATTTTTCTTCAAACTAAGAAAAGAAGTCGTCTCAGGAGAGTTTGAACTCTCAAACAATGCATGCTGGGAAGTCTGTCAATATGTTGATCATTTCTAAGTTCCCTTAGAAACTTAATTAAATTAGTTCATTGAACTTTGCACAGTACATTCATTCAGCTCATCATGTCAAGTCAAAAGACTTCATGTTAGAAGAAATTATGTCTAAGTTTTGAAAATAAACACTATAAATGTAAAGTTTAATTAACTTGAATATTAGTATATTGTATACTTGCATTAAATTAATGAGAAAAGATTAGTTGATTCAACTAAATTTGTGTATGAATTTTTTACAGCATGTACAAACGTCCACTTTATGGTCATATGGAGGCGAGAAAGTATAAGATACTTTTTTTTTAATGGTTTTTTGACATTTGTGACCAAAATTGGCTATTTCTTGTTGTTGCTGTGTTGTAAAGTTATTAAACAAATACAAGTATGAATCAAAAATAATCCAGTATCCATAATGTCAAATAATTTAGATTGTGTGCTGTGTGCATATTCACAGACGTTAAGAATTTGGCGCCAGAAACAATCCAATGGGAATAAAACTGAGGACATACTCTTTACTTTTTTAAATTTTTTTTTAGTAAATTACTTTCAAAGATTTAAGTAAGAACAGTGATTTCCATTCAGTCTGGTTTATAATTCAGGATATTGATGCATCTCTCTCAATAAAAATTAGGTTTTAATCTAATTACATACTTCAATAGCCATAAATAAATGCATTTCACCAACACATGTAGCTCGTGTTTGTACAAACTTTCTCATTCAGAAAACTCAGAGCACAATGTAAGAAGGTTAACACCACGTCTGGCTCTCTGTTGTTAGCTAACCTGCACTGAAACCACTCAGAGAGCAATTAAACACTCAGCCAAACGGAGCCTAATGCACAAACTGCATCTCACACTAAAACCATCTAAATCACCCCAGCCTGACTTTATGAGGACAGTCCAGTCTCTTGGAAATGTTGCTCTCATGATAAACTGTGCAGATGGAGAGCACAGGACACACAGAGAAGGAGGGAAAGACAATACTTTGCCCTCTTCAACCGACTAATCCAAACCCTCTTCACATGATTCAGAAATACTTCACTGTCTGAATTATTCATCCTCAACTATCTGCATTAATGCCACTGTATTGTGTTGGCCTACTCACACCATCACTTCACATTTACAATCCAGACACACTCCCTGCCAGATAGAACATTAACCCAACAAATAACAACCATAAATACATAGTTACTGTCCATGTTTCCTCCTTTCATCTACCATCACAATAATGGAGAAATGTGGCAAGTTTCTTTCTAAGAGCTTTCAAAGTCTCCCCTGCGTACTTCTTCTTACCCACATGGCAGACCCTCTGACTCCTCAGACCCAGTCGAGACAGAGGCAGGGAAACAGTCTTCATCATGTAAAGGTCGAGGCCCAAAAGAAGGCACACAGGAAGAGAGCAGCACAGCAACCTGGAGCAAAAGCTACAGTGGTGACATGAGGATGAAAAAGAAACACAGGTCGCTGCTGAGTTAGAAAAAGAAAAGGCCACTCCTGCTATCTTTACTAGGCTGTGACCTCATCATCATGCTCTGTACTACCAATGGGGACGCAACTCTTTCACACACACACAGACACACACGCAGAGACACACACAGACACACCACCTTCCTGTTTGTCAGTGCTGGTGGTAAACTTTCCACTGACATCTCTATTTAAAGGACTAATATGAAGTTTTCATTCATTTTGTCATGAAATTAGAAGCATCTGCACTGAATTTAAATATCCTACACTAATTACGCAAATGTCATCAGGCAATGGAAGATATAACTAATTTGAGTGTGTGTGTGTGTGTGTGTGCAATAGCATTAATGGAAATGGATTTTTTTAATTTGGTGCAAATTTAAACCAACTTAAATTAAATTCACTCATAACATTTTACTAAAAAGATAAACATTTTTAAAGTGGCAAAAAAATAGTCACACTTTATTTTACTGTGCACAAATAAGACATAACAAGCCCTGCTAACATGTTCTTTACTAGATTTATTAGACCTTATATTAGACCCTTTTTAGACTTTCTTAGAGAGTAATTAAACTAAAGTGTATTGTTTCCCACAGTTTCTTAGTGGGCAATTAAGCACACCATTAAAAAAAAAGAAATGTACTGCAAACAAAAAGTGTCTTATTTCCCACTGTCAGACTCTTAGTACACATCATTCCAAGGTAATTAGGTAAAGATTACAACATAACTGTACTGTAAATTAAAGTGTATTATTTCCCATTGTTAGACACTAGTCAGACTTTCTTCAAGGGTAATTCGGGACACATTACAAAGAAAATATATGGGTAACTAACTAATCAAAGCACATTATCTGCCAGCAGTATTACAATAAGTCTGTGTAGTCAACCACAGACAAAATGTTCCTCTGCCTCTGGAATTTTGGCTTTTACGCTATATATCTGGTTCACATATTATTTTTTAAAAGGGAAAGTAGCAGATATGCGATTTCACTTTAATTTGCAGGACACGTCTGTTGTGATGTGTCTGTAATTACCCTCTAATAAAGTCTAATAAGGATCTAATAGTGGGAAATAATACACTTTAGTTTACAGTATGGTTCTGTCATAATGTATCTGCCTTCTACTAAAGTCTGATAAGGGTCTAATATTGTCTAATAAAGAACACATTATTTCTAACCTTTGTTTAATTTAATATAAAGAACGGCTTGTTAAATTTTCGTGCACTGTAAAATCAAGTGTGGCCTTTAAATGTTGCAGAAAAATAAAAGCATCCAAATCCGACACTAGGTAAACTACAGCAGTACAAGAAATAATAAAAATGCTGCTTCTGAGCTTCCCGATATTATTAGCTCTTGCACGTCTTTTGCCTGTCCTTCTCACACCTCCTCCTTCAGAAGAAAGATGCCTCTTGTGGGTCAATATCTGCCTAATAGGCTGCCGGTTCGTAATTGTCCATCAGCCTCATCAAATGAGTGTCAATCATGCTTTAGCATGGCTGGCGTCTTGACAGCTGTCAGAGTGATAATTATGGAAAGTGATGGAAGATATCAAGGTTCCTTTCCATGAGAAGAGGACAACCACAATATCCTTCCTGTTCATTTTCAAAGTGTACCGAAGTAATGCCTTTCTGATGTGAAATATTTTTTTTAAAAAAATGCAGGTGATGAAAACACGGTGAGTTTACTTTGTGTGTTTTAATAACCCTGACTTAAGAATATTATCAGCTGAATGAGCTTTCTGATCACATTTGACATAAATGAAATAATGCAAAGTGAGCAGTTTAAAAGCTCTATTGCACTTTTATTAAATATATATAAAAAAACATGCAGCAGAGGTGGTAAACACAAAACAGAACACTGAGGCTGTGAACACAATCGATGGATTTTCAGTACAGAATGACTCACTAACAGTTGTATTCAGCAGTAAGCACACACTGTACAACAGCAGGTGACTGAATGAAAAAGTAATGGTGAGTCAAAAGTAGTAACAGTACTTGTACTACACATATCATTTCATGTTTCTCCCATAATGTTGCAGATTCAGTGAAGATGAATGCATTTTTTTGACAAATTATCAATTAAATGCAGAAGAAAACATCATATTAATCTCACTAAAGAGACAATGACATCAAAATTAATGTTCATTGCATCAATGTGAATGAATATTGTGGAGTGTGACCCCAAATCTGGCAAAATGTCAGCGTTTTTCAACATAGAACAAGGCAATATCAAATAGGCACAGACTTTAACAGGAAGATTTCATTTCATTTTGATACCAAGTTAAAAGATCAGGCACTGACAGAACTTTACATCCTCAACTCAACAGCCCTTTTTTTAAAAAAAAAAAAGACAAACAATCCTGTCTTCTGCATGAAAAACAGATGCATAAATCAGGGTGTGTGAGCCTTAAATAAACACTTAATCTGTGTGCGTTAAATGCAGACGACCCATTTTCATAGCAGCAAAAAGATGTACGACTTGCCTGCTGACTGGTCAGGTCTATCCATATCCAAATATGTAAATGAAGGACGTGCTGCATAAATATACACCACAAGTGCATACTTTTAGCTGTATAATGAAAAACGGTTCTCAACACCCGTTTCAACTGGTTAGGTCAGCATCCACAGAGAAGGAAAAGGGTGAACCAGAGAGCTAAAAAAAGACAGATACACCTACACATTTTCCGATTGAATGGTCCTTCAGAAAGTGCTCGTGGCGATAGAAGTTGAGCAACACGAGTTCATGTTCTGATTTAACTTTTGTGAAAGTTGCGAGGAAGGTATGTGACAAAAAATAACCTTAAAAGCCTGTTTTTTTTTTCTTTACGGCACGTGCAAATCCACATTCAGTTGTGTCATCCACAGTTCACGGCTTAAGGCTAGATATATCTTCTCAAAACATGCCGGCAAATTTCAATACAGAGATTGTCACGATTTAAACAAAAAAATAAAAACATTTGGACTTACAGTAGTAACATACTATACATATAAAAATATTTCAGACTTTATAACGCAACATTCAACATTAACACAGGATAAAATAATATAATTTAAAATTTCAACAAGGTGACAGTACATTAGCAATGTTTTGTCCTGTTCTCAGTTTATTTTTCAGGACACATTATTTGTTTCTCGACGTTACAGCCCAACAGAGGCAAAGAAAATGTCCTTATATTGTCCTCTGAGGGGCGCAGCCCTGAATCACCCAAATGGTCAGTGCACTCCATTAAAAAAATAATTCTAAAACAATAATTTAATAACTGGGCTCATCCATCTCTTCATCGCTCCAGTCAGGGGGTGCATCTGTTCCAAAGTATCGATCCCCAAAGTTTCCTACGACAAAAAAACATTTGGCAACATCAGTCAAAAGTGAGAGGTCATAGTTGACATCATGTAGAGATTAAGCACATCATGTGGAAAAAAATGTAAATATAGTTCAATGTGATCAAAATTACTCTAATTTCCATGACTCACCTATGCCAGGTATGATGTGGAAGAGATCGTTAACCTTCTTGTCGACAGCTGTGGTGATGATTTTGACCTGTGGGAATGCATAGGCCACTGAATGGACTCCCATTTCCGCCATCAGCAAAGACACCAGCAGGATCTTGTCCTCCTGAACGTCATGGTCCTGAAAATGAAAACATGCCCATGAAAATCGCCAAAGTCAAACATCAAGTCAAACTTTATCATAGCTCAATATCACAGAGCATTTATCAAAGGGCTGTACATAACATAAAACAATAAGAAACATTATCAAAATATAAAAACGTGTAAAACAGCATGATAAACTATTTATAAAACACTCTAACATAATATGATAATATTGTAAAATGTATTATTATAAAAATTGAGATAAAATGACAAACTACACAATACGTACATTAAAATGTGTATTAATACCTGGATGCAAATTTTAAAAAAACAAAAAACATACAGTATACAAAATATGTAACATGTAGTACATATATTTAACCATGCACACATACAAACTGAATATTAACTGGATAATCATCGTTTAATATTTGGAGCAGACTAAATGAGGTTGAAGGCTGATGTGAACAGATGTGTTCTGAGTTTTTTTTTTTTTTTTTGATGATGATGATTTATTTATTTTTGGAATAGTCGAGCCTGACATTTTGTGATTGTAGAGCCCTAACAGAAAACAGGCTACATGAGGAAAACAATTCATTGCAAACAAGGCTGACCTGTGAACAATCAAACACACCCACCAGTAAGACTCGAACAGCCATCATGGCAGCAGCTCCAGTAGACACGGTGCAGTCCATCAGAATCACATGATCTTCACTGATGTCTTTTGGTAAACGCAGGTAATGAAGCTGAAAATGTTCAGACACAGGATGTGGGTTAAAACCAACATGTAATACACTTGACCAGTACCATCCTGTCGCTATATCATGGGTGGCATCATGCAGAAATACCCCAACCTGAGAAATTCCTGGAAAGGACGAGTAGATGAGCAAAAATTATGATGAAGCAACAGGAACATGCCAAACTACAAACTTTTTTGGAAGTTGCCACATTTAGGACATTAAAGGGATAGTTTGCATTTTTTGAAGTTAAGCAATGTACTAAAATGCTTCTATAGGCGGCAAAAATACTTAACGTATTTTAAAGACCCACAAAAAAAATTTAATCAATCAGTTTTAGTGTATGCTATAATTTGATTATTTTCACTGCTTTACTTTGACAAATATTGTGCTGTCTTGCTCAACCAAGCTTCATTAGAGATGAATGAGTAAATTTACCTCACAGAGGTGCTCATCTATCACTGCCTTTATCTATTTGTTTGCTGACATTATTGTGTGACTTAGGTACTTTAAAGGATTATTTTGGATCCATTGAAGTCACACAATAATACAAAAAATTAGCAGATTGGAGCAGCAGTGCACCAGCAGCTCCTGTGTTCTGCAAGGTTAAAATTACTGTTTTTGTTTTTTTTGTTGTGGTTGTTTTTGAGACAATATTTGGTGTACACAACAGCGGTTTCCTGCTGGAAAAGGCAGGCTGATGGCAAAGTGAAGCAGTGAAAAAATTCTAAATATAGTCTACACTTAAAGTGATTGATTTTTTTTCCGATGGGCCTTTTTTTGCTGCACACAGCAGTACATTGCGTAGCTTCTGAGCCAGTACTGCTGCTGCTTCTCCAAAGTGGGGGCGTGCTGACTGTCAACTACTGCAGGTAATACATTGACTATAAATAAGTGTCTCATGAAAAAATCCAAACAATCACTTTAAAGGTGTTTGCCAGACAATTATGATAAAATGTTTTAAACAAATTTTATAATCCATAAGTGACAACTCAAACTTGTACCTCTGGTTCTCCTGTGTCCTGGTTGGTCTGGATGAGGATCTTGCCGATGCGGACGTCTTTGCAGACGGCCCTCAGAGCTGGCTCCATGGTCTCCCCGGCTCGCAGGATGGACACGCCTGTGATCTGAATAAAAACAAAAAGCAGAAGAAGAAAAAAAAAAATGAAACAGAGGTTAATTGCATCAGTTTAGGTAGAGACAAAACTCTTCTGAATGGTCTTTAAAATAAAAAAATAAAAGCTGAGAAGATGGCAGGATGTAAATGGAGTTCACTCACCCTCTTCCCGTGGAAAGTCCTGCCTTCATAATCCTCTCCCTGGGGGGTCTGGACTACGTGGACCTGAGATAATATTAAAAATCATAACAGAAAAATAGTTTGTGACCAGCAGCTGCAGTGAATTTCAAACTCTCAGTCATATGTGTAATGCTAACCTGTATCTTATGGTTAAGGTATGGAAACTTTCCACTGTGATGACTTGATAAGTTTCCATGTGTACGTCTGTGTGACCTCTTTTTAGCAAATAAAAGCACTCAGTGTTTTTTCCATTAATCTTTATCTTTTATTACTATTTCCACATGTCAAGGCCACATAATTTAATGTAACTCACTCTGTGGCTGTGCCTTGTCGGCTTCTGTCTATCAGCCGGTTTTCTCAAGCTTTTTTGTCTCCTACACACGTCTTCATCTACAGTATGCCCAGATATCTAATGGTTCAGAGTCAATGTCCTACTTAATACAGAGGATTACAGAACCTCCATGCAGTGCTATGAATTAATTAACAGTGTATGCCAGTGTTTGGCACCTGTGAGGGGAGGAAGGAGAGCGCTCGCTCAATCAACAGACGCATCAGCCTCTTGGAGTAGAAGATGAACTCATCGCGGCTGGTTTCCTTGTTTCTAAAGACAGTGATTAGGAAAAGAATGACACAAGGTTTATGATGGTGTTGGCTGCTGTTTTTTTTTGAAACAGCTCTTTAACAGCTGTAACAAATCAGGTGTCTCAGCTCTTACCTGATGATAGTGTGCATGCCCCTGACCTGGGGTGTGCTCTCCAGTACACTGAGGGTCTGGGGGAGGGGCTGGGCCTGATGTGCAGAAGCCAGTGCTGCCCTGTAACCACGGCAACAAATAATAAAGCGGGGGTGGTGCAGGGTGAAAGGAGCAGGAAGGGGGAAGATGGACAGACACATGAATACAACACACGTAAATCCACAGGTAAAGTGCAACTGACACTTCTCTGCACGCATGTGTACAATAAAAGCAATGTGAGCACATTAGGAATGAAACAATATATCGAATATTGCAATAAAAAAATTTCTCAACACCGTACCGGACTATGACGATATCTACCATGCTGCATTGTTTGCATGTACATACATGATTTCAGAATTCAGTGCCAATTATTTGCAAATGCTTGGGTCATGACTCATGGCTGCTACATTTATTAAAGACAGAAAGCAGAAGGACTTTAACAGGGTTCAATGTTATTGTTTTTCAGACAAGTGGGTCAGACATCTACTTGCGCGAACCACACTGTTTTATTTATTAATGGTTATCAAATTCCGATAAAGACTAAAGTTAATTGCCATGTTTAACTTAGTGCTGCAACATCTATGAAATGCCAGAAAATATGAAAAAATGTCCATCCCACTTTCCAAAGTTCCAAAGTCCAAAGTCAAGTCTGTCAATGAAAGATATTCAGTTTTATATGACAAGAACCAGAGAAAAGCAAGAAATCTCCATATTCAAGAGGCCGAAAACAGCCTTTTTTTGGTTGAAAATTAACTTATTTTATTATTATTAGGACATTTTTTCATGATGACCTTTTTCAGGTTTTAGTACTGTTACAAATATCATATCCTTTATTGTGGCATTATTGTTCCGTGAGTTTTTGGTATTGTTACAATCCTAGTGCACGTTCAGAAAACAAACACACATGGACATGTGAGTACATGCACAAAACAAAACCACCACAAATAATTTTTCAGTTGTAGTTAGAGCAAAGTTGATAATGACTGTGTAACAACTGTAATAGGGTTATTTGGGAAAAGAACAAAACCGCAAAGCACACAGTGCCAGTGTCGAGTGTTTCAGTGGAAAATTACAATAGCAGAGAGACCATGATGATGGAAAAGAAGTTAGACAGTTTGTTGGAAAGGTCAAGAATTAAAATATTAAAACTTAACATAAAAGAAAATTTACCTGTATCATATAAATAAATGCATAATGGTTATTTTCCATGATAGGTCTCTACTACTTGTAATAATTCCCTGAAACTCCACACATAATAATTAGGTCTGAGTATCTAGTTGGCCGAGGTCTACCCTGGGCTCTATAGAGGAACAGACACACTGTTGCAAACTCTCAGTGATGCAGTCATGTTGACACTACAGTATCCACCATGTCACTGAGATAGACACTAGCCAAATGCAAAGAAAAAGAGAAATCATAGCAAATCTGCTCACATATCCCAGCGAAGTTTCCTCTATGGGGAGAGTTTTTTGACAAGACAACAACACACACAACAGAGGGAGACACAGAAAGACGAAAAACAACAAATAAGAGGAGGAAAAAATGAGAAGATACACAACATCAGGTGGATGAAGGGATGATGAAGAGATTATCATGCACAGTGAAAAGTGTGACAGCACAGACTTGAAAATGTCAAATGTCTGGGGAATTCGCTAAACACCGAGGCTAAGAGCCATTTTAAGTCAAATAATATCTCCCATGTTATCAATGAGCGTATGTGATTCAGAAAAAAAATGAAGTGACAGGTCATGCTTTAAAAGATCTTTTACAGATTCTCAGGTAAAGGAGAGAACAATTTCGAACAGATTTTGACATCTATACATGTGCATCCACTGCATGTTCGCGTGGGAGGTGCACAAGCTATCGTGCGGCTGTCACTCTTTCACCATGTCGAAAAGTAAAGGTTGGTATTTCAGCTCACAGGCCCCAGCACATCCTGTGTCTAAAGACAGACACCAAGCTCACTTCCTCTCACTCTCTGTCTCAGATACTGTGGCCGACATTCAATGGAAAAACTCAGCGCTTTGTAGTAGGGTATTGGAAACTTTCTCTGTGGCTGAGGTAGATGATAGTCAACAATAGCTGTAGCAAGAGCTTCCTCTCTCGCGCTTTCTGTTATATTCACTCTTTCTTATTCTTGTTGCCGCTGAAAGGAGGGGTCAGTGACTTGACTCATTGGTGTATTTTTAGACACAGAAGGCAGGAAGAGTGTGAGTTGTCATTTCTCTAGTACGTAGAGAGAAGGAAAACCAACATCTTTGTGTTAAATGCTGGCTGCACCACACCAAATCCAAACTTTTGATCTTAGGCCTCCAAATGTTGACAGCAGCTTTCTACTACAGGCATTACATGACAAACAAATTGCAACAGAAACTCTTTCAACCATTCTAATTACGTAAATATTAAATTTAATTGTGGGAAAGTATTGAAAAATATTGAAATCGGTAATGCCACTATTTCCCATTGCAGCCCACTTTAAAAATTTGATTTATGTTTCTCTGATATGCTGCTCAGCGCTGTCCACAATCAGATAAAAACTGTGTTTTACATGACATGACAGAGTTTGATGTAGGGGAGTGCATGTGCAAAAGGAAACTCTTAACCCTTAGATAAAGAAGCAGCTCAAAATGACGACAAAATGATGGTCGGTTTGTTTTCTTGCAATATCTTTGTAATTAAAAGTTCTACCTAAAAGCTAACATGTTTATGTTTATTATTGCCAAAATTTATGTTGATTAGTGCCAATAGTTTTAAGCTTCAAAGTAAAGGTGGCCAGACCTTTGCTGTTCAGGTCCATCAGTTGTGGTGGAGGAGGAAGGACACTTTATCACTTTTAAAACCTCAGCATTTTAAACTTGCTTTTTATTGATTTTACTGTATGTTTTATTGATTTTAGTGTTTGTTTTTTATTGATTTTAGTGTTGTTGATTTAACTGGGTTTTATTATCTTTCATTATATTTCCCTTTTTATACATATGTATGTAGAGCACTATATGAATAAAGCTGTTATTATAATTAATTTGGTAGCCACAACTATTTTGAAAGTAATATAAAAACTCTGTTTAAATGAAATTATTTTAAATTTATGTTAATCAGTGGCAATATTTATATGGATTACTGCCAATTTATGGTAGCTTGTATACAAGAGCAGAATTAAGTGATGTTGATTTAAATTATTATTCTAGGAAACAAAAATAATACTAGTGTATTGTTAAGAAACACCTTTGAATCACCGCTTTGATCTCTTAGAACTTTTTATGTTATTGAAGAAACTTTTATGGATAATAAACATTTGTGAGATTTTCTGTTGTAATTCGTGTGAGGTTTGCCTCTTTTTTTCTTACAAAATGCCTTTACTTAAAAAAGCATTTTTGGTTGGATCATATTTAGGTGATTTTCAAGACTTTCCCTTCATATATTAAGGACACAAAATTCGGTGAGTTTGTTTATGTTGCAATTTGAGGTTGACCCGCAACTTTGGGTAAAATGCCTGGACTATTCATGTTTTTATATGCATTCCATAGTGGTGTCTTTACAATATTTTGGCACAGTCCCACACTCTTATGTCTGATCAGTAATTAGGTATTTTTGATCTACAGGTACAACAGTGCCGCCTGGTGATGTGCCATGGCAGCCAGCAGATCAGTGAAGGTAGAGGTTGGTTTTGCTGGCCACTTCTCCTCTCTCTCCCAGTAAGAAGCTGGAGCAGTTGGGGAACCGGACAGATGGTGAGGAGAGAATGATAGACAGAATAAAGGCCACTCTACCTGACGCTGAGCTCGCGCTGTGAGCCATGGAGGGATTTGGGGAGGAGGGGAAGTTGGGTGGAGGAGAGAGAGCGAGAGAGCAATCCATCAGCAGCGTGTGTGTTAATGATGTGTGTATAGTGGGGAGGAAACACAGCAAACTGCACTGTGGCACAAAGTGCTCCCCACAACCGAAATGTGCCTTTAGTGACATTTAGTGCATGTTGCACAACAAATCCAAAAGTCAAAACAGCACACTCTGGTTCAGTACTGAAGGGATTATGCTGAAGAGGAAGCAGAATGAACTATGAAGACAGGATTTCTGTTATGGCCACAATTAATGGCACATAAATCTGTACTAGGGTTTAATTGTTCCACAATAATACATTTTGTCTGCTCAGTTCCCTTCAAAACGTATACCTATGAATCTTTTTTTAATTTAATTTTATTTTAAATGAATTTGATATGGATGCAGATAAACTAGGAGTTAATATTGCTTCTTTTTTAAGATAAATGGTCAAATTGGAGCTGCAAATGTCTGGAGACTCTTAATTAGAGCGGCTACAAGGAACTTTCATATTAGGTTGACTTTAGAGGCCCCTGTGGACAAAAACATTAGCGTTTCCACTGCCATAGCCATAAAATATAACGTCCAAAATAAAATTATATAAAGAAAATCTCCTCCTGCTTCTTTTTAACTAACATATTACCCACTGTAGTGAGTTGCCTGGGGAAATTTAAACATAGGCTCTTCGGTTCTGCGTAAATAACTAAATAGCCAATCTTCTTGCCTGATGGTTCTGTTTGCTTATGTAGGCCATATAGAGGCATCAGTTTTAAACTGAGAATGTTTCTTAAACAGCCAAAAACTCCTACATTTAATCTTAGTAATTTTTTCCGTTGATATTTTTCAGCCAGTTGTCACAAGTATACTATTCACTACTACTCAGGTATACTATTCACTGAACTCTGATCTGAATGCGTATTTAATGGGCTATATTCACATTCATACCAGTTGGACATGTGGGACATCTTAACAACTGTAGACTTAACAAACACCTTTTATTGTCCTGGAAGTGAAAATTCAATGCTTTGGATTCAGACTCTTAACTGATGACAACTATCAAGTATTTGTTCTGAGTCTTATTATCCTAACGGCTAAAGCCATGCTCAGCAGTATTAAAGTAATAATCTGCAAATGCTAGACCTCAATAAGACACAAAGAGCAGGAGTGAAAACCTAATAGTTGTTGTTACCTTGACCAAATAAGCAGAAAAAAAAACATAATTTTTATGTTATCATTATTATTATTATTGTTGTGGTCGAAATTGCGCTATTTTTTCCAGAAACAAATACAATTACAATTAGGGCTGCACAATCTGTTAAAAAAAGTAATTTTGCGATTATTGTAATGGAAATTGTAATTGTGATATACGATATAATTACTGGGAATGATCATTTTTGCATTACAATTTTCATTTTTACTGAAAAAAATAAAATAAAATAGTGATAATGTGTGTTTGTTGGGGTCTGTACCAAACAAAAATGTTTTCTTTCTTTTCAAATGTTTTTTAGGCTGGAGCATTTATGCAGCACTACAGAACTTCATTATAATGCTAATTTCTCAAACATTTTTAATTTTTCAAAAACTTGCCATTTGGTTCTGGTTCCGCCATTTCGATATTCCAAATATCTATATTACGATTTTGATAATATTGAGATAAATTGTGCAGCCCTAATTACTATTGAAAATTATTCCAGGCTACAATTAATAACTGTTATAAAAATATATAGCGAAATAATCTATTTCTATCTCACTGTTTTGTTCTACTTTCCTGAACAAGCCTGGAGCAATCATGCACATTCATCCTCTATTAAAATATATGCAGTACATTTTCTATCCACTAGAGGGAGTGATGGAGCTTGTTAGGGCAGGTTGCTAGTGCACTCGGCAAATCATCCCTACCGTAAACTGAATATCCTCTCAGCTCTGACAGATGCACTTAGTTACAAACCAAACAAAATAATAATAATAAAAAATAAAAAAAACACCAGGCAGGATGAATGAATTCTCTTATGTGCATTAACATGTAGCTGTTATATGAAATGGCATGGCACATTCTCTGTGTGAGTGTGTATGTAAATGTAGGTCTGTGACCTCTCTTACCTCCTCCAGTTGACTGTGGACATGCTGCACGATCAGATCGATGGCCACCATGTTGCCACCACCTGACGGGACGACAAAGTAGCATGAAGTTAATTTGGAATCATGGGCATTGGAAAACATACAACATACTTGTTTAGCAGTAAAATGCAAGATAATCAGTTACCGTGCTGCTGTAATGTTCACAGAGTTCATACCTTTTGTATTACTAGTACAGCAGCTGTTATGTAATACTGAAACTGTATATATGTAAATATGTGTGTATGGCATATGCACGCACCACGTGGCACCACAATATCTGCCAGACGCATGGTGGGTTCAATGTATTGCTCAAACGCTGGCTTGACAAACTTGTTGTACTGCTTGATGACACCTTCAATGTCTCTCCCCCTCTCCGTAATATCCCTCCTCAGCCGACGCACCAGCCGGATGTCAGAGTCCGTGTCCACAAAGATCTTCATGTCCAACAACTGACAGGAGAACAGGAAACAGAGAGAAAATGTTAGGCTGAACATGAGGCTTTACAACACACATTCACACAAAGACAAAAATTGGCAAGCTAAATAATACACCTTCTAGTTTCTATTTTCAGTTTCTTTGTGGTGTTTTTGGTCAAACTCTAATTTTGCTCAAAGTTGGTTCATAATACATAAATTATGTCAAGACATTTCTTTTAAAGATTAGGCTTACTGTGTTTTGAAAAGTCTTTTTTCTTGACAACCAGTGTGAAATGCTCAGAAAAAATGCATTTTGAAATTTGTTTGATATGAATGAATGCAAAAATTAACCATGACAAGGACAATTTAGCAGTTGAAACACTGTTTTCTTTTAAAATAAATGATCACATTGGAGCTGCGAGTGAGGTGGTGACATTGCCAAGCACCTGTCTATACAGGTTCCATCTTGTCTGTGCATTTTAAAGCGTCAGCAGCAAATTAACGTTCTGTGCAGTGTGCAGTTTCCCTATGATACACTACGTGTATACTCCTGATTTATCTTTCCATCAACACAATGTATATGTATATGACATAAGCATGGCAGTGTGTCTGTGCGCATAGTGAGTGTGTTTGAGCAAAACAGACAGAGTGTCACTGGCTGTACTCAGAGCAGACAGACAGGTGTTGGTGATTAAAGCAGTTGTCTACTGGCAGTAAATGTACAATGAAGGTTACAGTTCATCCATGAATAAACACTGCAGTAGAAGTTCAACAGGTTCCTGTGCTATATTCACATTCATTCATTCATACTATATGTTATCAAACAATTGCACTGGAAATTAATTTTGTGTTTTTCTACTCATCATTATTGAAAATGTTTATTCTTTTCAATATTTAAGTAAATATCTCTGATATCAATAAACCTGAAAACATTTACTTTGTTGTATGATTCTGTGTATCAATACCAATAGCTGTCAATCAATCAATCAAACATGCCAACCAAACATGTCAATGGAGGTACAGTAAGGGCAAGTGTGAATGATAAATGATGAATCTATTAAATAAGTCACATTTTAGAGTTGAAGAATAAACTTCTGAATGTTTCTCTCATGGATAAAGTAATGGTGGCAGACTTTCTAAATCACTTCAAGAATATATTTAGCTGTGATATCAAACAATGTATCAGTTACAATCTAGTGTTTTGAATCTATTAACTCTTGAATTTGCTAACATTTTATTCACAGACTGTAAATTTAAAACAGTTGAAAAGCTGGTTTTTGCATAGACTGGTTGGTGTAAGAGAATAACAATAAAACAAAACTCACATATGCACATATACAAAGAAAAACATGTTTGACCACATGCACAGATAAAAATAAAACTGACACTTCTGCTGACCATCAACATGTTAAAGGACAATAACCTTGGCCTACCTGCAAGAGCTTTTTATCTGCGAAGGACATGATCCCCTCAAAGATGATAACACTGGCTCCATATACGGTTTTCTGTGGTGGACACACGTGCATGTAGTATTACAGTACAATGTACATATACAGTAGATAGACATAGAGACAGCACACGCTTAAGTTATTAGAACACTCATCATGATCAATCAGAGTTTGCCCACTAATGAGAGAAATTAACTGTAGCTAGTGGACATTGAAGTATAAAAACAAGTGGGCAGAAATCACAATAATGGTTTGTCAGTGACCATCTGGAGCAGCAGATTTGCAATGTGAGTCTGAACCTCCAGCGAGGGAGATTAAAGCCCTCTTAGGTAATCGAGAAACTGAGATTATATTCAGTAACTCTGACATGCTACTCATTAACTTACAGAGTACATTGCCATGTGTTTGTGCTGAGTGTATTCATCCTCACCCACTCCTTCTGTCTCCCATGAGTTGTAAAGTCATACACAGGGATTTTCACGCTCTTGCCCTGTTTGAGCTTGCGCAGAGTGTGTGTCAGCAAATCAAAGTCAAAGGCATCGGGGTGGTCAAAGTTATAGTCGTTACTGGCAGCCAGAGTCTGCTCTTCTGGGGACAGGACCTGAGAATCGCAACAATGTGGGAGTTACTTCACAGCAAACTTACCGCAATAATGATGTTTTCCAAGCACAACAAAAACATATTGACCATAAAATGTCTAATAAAACAATTTTACATCAATGCATTCAAATAGAACAAATACACATGCTTAAATATTTGTTTTGGCACAAAATTTACATACGCTTGTGCAAAAACACTTGGACACAGATCGCTGTTCAAGAGCTGTTGAAGTTAGGGGGCCTAAATTTAGGAGAACATCATGCGCCACTGTGACGTCTGTACCAGGTGGTGTGTGTGTGTGTGTCTGTGTGTGTGTGCCCTTAGGGTGGTTGAGCATTAAAACCCCAGATCTGGTATTTGGCAGTTTCAGAACAGCGACACCACCTTCTCAAGTGAACTGATTACACACTTAATATGATAAACCAGAGCTAAAGACTCTCTGGAGACTGGAGGCAAACACGAGCAAACTCCAATAGAAGAACAGGAGATATGAATTTAAAAAAGACACAAATACAAGACGAAATGTTTTGGATGCCGACCTCTGGTACTGCAGCATGGAGCGGGCGACAGTCCCACTGGCCAGTGGTAAATCCCTCCTACTCTGCACAGTCTGAACCGCTGCTGTCAGATTGTGATGGGATTACATAACCAGAGAGTGGGTGGAGGTATAGAGGGGCAAGAATGATGGCTCTTGCTTGATTGCTCTCCACCACTCTTTTTCTCTCCCCAATTCGCACACCGCTGTGCTTCTTTTTTTGACTCATCCGCCTTCTAATATTTTATCCTTTCCGTCTCCTTTCTCTCCAGTCACTACTCTTATCCTCATTTCCCCCTTGGGATCCGAAAGGCAATCCTATTTTCTCTCTTTCACTCTGTCTGCTGCACTCAGTCTCACTCTTTCCAACATTTCCTTCAGGCCACTGAGGGGTTAGCAGCCATACACGACAGAGATGAAGTAATAATAAAAAGAAGAAGTGTTTCTTTCACTCATCTGATGTCAGGATTTGTATCTGTAGAAATATTTGGGTAACACTTTATAATAAACATTAATAACCATTACTCATAAATGGTAAGATGATAGATAATTGAGCTTTAGTTAGTAATTATTTTGCTGTTACCAAACAATGTTAAAGCTACTACTTATGGCTGCCAGTGGGTCAGATTCTCCTTGAAATCAGACGAAACAAGCCTGTATTTATTTTTTCAAGGCAAAGTTAAAGTGAGTTGTATGTTAGCCAATTAAAAATAAACAGGGGGAAATATTTATTTGAATCATTTTATTTTTGAAGTTATATTTTGGAGTTATTATGGTGAAACCATTGCCACTTTTCTCCACAAGGGCCTCCAAAATCCACAGTGTGAAAACTCCTTGTAGCAGTTTTAAATATTTTTAGTGATTGCTAAATGATTTGAAAACCTTTAAGAAACCAATGTACAAAGATGTGGATCTGATATTTGTAATAATTACTTTGTAAACCATCTATAAACATAATTAGGATGATATTACAAAGTTGCAACTGGGGATTATATAAGCGTACGTACTTATGTATGTCACTTACATAGATTACCACTGAGCCCTCTACCATTGTAACATCTGTCCCCTCGCGGTTGCCACAGAATTATAAATTAAATTCTGTTTTGACATGTGAGAAAGAAATAAAATGTTTATTATTTTCTTTTTAAAGTTACTGACATAGCTAGATGAAGACCATTTTAGACCCAGCACTGATATCATCATTCATTACAATGTTTCTCAGTTGACATTATTATATGCCAATTTGGTTGACATTGCCTAACCCTGATAAGAAACATTCTTATTTTATCCCAAAACATAATCTTTTCCTAAACCTACCCAAATATTTTTCTAGCCTAAACCTAAGCAACTAGTTTTTGTACCTTTATTTTGAAAAGCAAAGTTGATATTGCATATTTCTTTTTGCTAATGCAGACCCCTGCATGTGCAAAACTGATGCTACAGGAGTATCTAAAGCGTAATAGTTTGAAGCATAGGGCCACAGACCAAG
The DNA here is from genome assembly GCA_027495735.1 of Lutjanus campechanus. Lineage (NCBI taxonomy): Eukaryota > Metazoa > Chordata > Actinopteri > Lutjaniformes > Lutjanidae > Lutjanus > Lutjanus campechanus. Next base: position 28,594 of record JAJHUR010075183.1, on the reverse strand, counting down.
CTGCCATATCGGATGAGCTGGGAGTGAGAATGTGTTATTGTTTGGATGGGTATTATAAAGTTGCAACTGATGGTCATGAAACCTTAAAATTGCTTTAAAAATGGTTTATAAAGCATATCTAAACATTATTTGAATGCTTGTTAACATTAAAATAACTATTGACTAATGTTTAATTATCACATAAATTTACCATTTATTAATGATAGTTATTATAAAGTGTCACCAGTATTTGGATGGATGTAAAGACCTTCACAAACAAAAATTTACACTCAGGTAAATTCAAATGTCAATATTTATAAACAGGTGTGTGGCTGCATGCAAATAGACACCCTCAATACACACACGCTCACCTTGTAAAAAGAGTCCATTGAGAGTAGAACAACCCATGGAACATCTAGTGCTTCAATAATCTTCCGGGCCACGGTTGTCTTTCCTGAAGCGCTGCCGCCGCACAGACCTGCAAGAGAATATTGGCATGAAAACGTTATGTTTAACAATCGCATACATGTTCCAATGCACACATGTAATTATAAATACCTTGGTGGGAATGTATAGTGCTGGCTTGACACAACCACCTGCATGTTGAGTTTGCTTTAGGCTATAATTTCCATTTAGAGAGACAGGTAGAAACAGACACCAGAGGTTTCTTTAACGTAAACATCCCCATTAACAGATGAAGGCATGTCCAGAAATTCCAATCGCATTGCACGCAAAGCACACAAAATATACAATATTTCTCTGTGGCAGAGCAGAGCCACCTCTAGGTCAGTTAAAATGTCAATAATGATGCTGAATGAGCTTGTCAATACCCATTAGCAGTAAATACGGTGATTGCTTATTTCTGCAAAAGACACTCCTTAACTGCTTATGTACAGGGTATCAGCTAAGCAACACATAAACACACAAATACTGTGTCACACACCTACAAATTCAAAAGTACAATATTAAGGTACCCAGTTCTTTAGATTTAGGCTTTATCATCAGTTCTTTATCTAGCCTTGGGCTGCTTTTTCTTCAGTCTTGAGAACTTAAGTTTTTATGTATTCTGAATCATGACATTGCAATTTTATGGGAGAATGTACTCCAAATTAAACAAAGATATGCAGAAGAAGGAAATAACACATCCTTATTGTTAAATGAGGTGTGCATCGGAGTAAGTGTCCTACCAATGACGAAGGCATCTTTGGACTGTGTTCCATGTTCGTTGTACCAGGGCGGGCGGCCAGCGGTGTAGATGGTTCGTTTAGAGGTGCGTAGGAGGGGAGGCTCAGACTTGCACTGGCTGGTGGTCCTGGTCCTTTTCCTGGGTGAAAGGCCTGTGCTTACTGAGGGGAGAAGTCTGTCCAGTGATTCCTCACCACCTCCACTGTAAAGCAACAAACACACAACAGAACATGACATCACTGTTTGCAGCACCTCTTGTTGGTGTGTATTTATAGGACTGGCCAAATTACTGGTCTTACATACAACTCAGTACACCTTAAAAGGAGCAATTTCTTGTTTTTACTTGAATATATAATTAAATGGCTTTTGATCACAGTACAACAGAGTTTTTCATTCAAATTAATAAACTACTATCAGTAGTTCTCTAACTTTTTCTGGGCCACACCCCACAATGTTGTAATCAATCATGAACAACGGTAGGGGAAGCAAGAAATAATAGGATCCAAGCTGAATTTTCGTGAAGTAAAATTCAGCACAATAGCATCAGCAAACTTTTGTTTATTTATTTCCCCTACATAAATCAACTCATTCAACTTAGTTTCACTTCACATTTTTCACGTGATCTTCCACGCCACAGTTGCAGTGGCTCCATGCTGCACCAGTGGGGCCCGCCCAACAGTTCGATAACCACTAAACAAAATAATGAAAGACAGCGAAACATCATAGAACAACCACTGCTCATTAGTGCCCTTGAGTCAAGAGTTGCATTTTGCAACAGTGGTGAAAGTTGGTGTTTACCAGGCAATGAGGCAAGAAGAACATCATGACAGTAAGACACAGAATCGTCTTTAGAGCTGCAACGATTAGTTGATTAATTGATTATTTCTCAAGTTTTAAATTAAAAACCTATTTTGTAAATAGATTAATTATTTTGAGCCATTTTTAAAAGACAAAATGTCCAAATTCTGTGATTCCAGTTCAGAAATACAACTATTTTCAAATGTGTGTACTAGAGTAAACTGAGTATGTTTGAGTTGTGGTGAAAACAGGACATTTGAGGGTGTCACCTAGGGCTTTGCAAAGGTTTTTCACCATTTTCTGACACTACACCAAACAATTAATCAATTAGCTGAGAAAACAATCAACAGATTAATCGATACTGAAAATAATCATTAGTTACAGCCCTAATCATTTTTAATTGAAAAAAAAATAAAAAAAATAAAAAAAATAAACTCCTTCATTGTCTCCCCAGTGTAGGATGATGACTTCTTAACAGACACACACAGACTGTGGGTGTGTAACTGTGGGATGGACCTAAAAGAACAGTGGCCCAGTTAACTAACAGTAAACAAGGCTGAGCTAGTGTTGTGTTACCTCCTGTCATGAGTTAATGTTTAGTTTTTACTTCTTCAACAGGTGAGCTTTGTCCAATCTACAGAATAACTGCTGTAGGTACCAAAGTCCAACATACAGTATGTTAACTAGGTCAAAAAATGTTGACTCCACTGCATGATAGGGCTAAAAGAAGTATTTTATTGCCATTATTTTAACTGATATTGCAATTGCAACATTAGAGGGAAGGATAATTTCTTACTACTAATTACATAATAACTTTCACTTCCACTGAAGAACATGTTAAAATGATTGTGGTGTGATGTTGACAGGGATCTAGACCAAACAAACATGTTTTCTCATGTCTGTAAGTTATGACGTGTAGGCCAGGATATTTCTGTAACACGGCAGTATTTAATCAAAAATGGTACAAAAAAGGTCCTCAAAGGTCCTCACAAACAACATGAAGCTCATTCAAAACAGGCATGAGACTCCTGTGGGAAGCAGGTACAGAGTGAATTTGCATAGACTATTCAAACTAACTAAACATGTTGTTCAATCCCTTCTGCACAACACAATTACAATGCTGGTGACTAAAGTTCCACTAAGAGAAATTTATGTAACACCTGGTGCAAGTGTCACCAAGCAATTGCAATTACAGACTTTTGTAATGGTTTTTCAACTTCCGTCACAGCATCTGGTAATATACTTTAGTTACTAATTGCTCCACCTAAAGAAAAATATGTTTACAACCGTCACATTGCAAGAGGAAAGTGAAGAAGAATGAGCCTTAACATTCAGTTAATGGTAGTGTCTAATTAAGATTCAAAGCATAGAACAACAGTACAAAGAACTGGTCTAACCCACTGCTGAGTAACACTGGCTTTGCTTCTCTTACAAAAGTTTTGTCAGGCAAAGTCTGAGCCATCTGTGCTGCATTATTTTGCCTATACAAAATGTTAAAGTCTGAAGAAGAAAATTGCTTGGGCATCATTAGTGAAGCAATATAATAAATACCACATGAAATATCACCAAGAAGCATCACCAAAACAAATGCAACCTTAGTTATTTTGCAAACACAACTTTTTTTTGTGTGTGACAAGTCTCACCAGGTAACAGTTGCTAGCAACACTTACTGTAGTATCCGAGACATCCACACCTCACCCAGGGAGGATTGTAAAAATCCAGATGCCATAATTATAGTAGGCTGTATGAGAGAACCATCCGAGATCTTCCTCTGTCTATTCCTCTGTTTTACAGTCAACTCTTGACATCTACATCTTTATATAGGCCAAACACCTCCCCAGGTGGAGTGTCAAAAGTCAGAGGTGAAGCAAACAAGAGAGAGCAAAGATTTATCTTATCGCAGCAGGGTCACCTGAGCCTGGATGGAGCCAGGGAGTGGGCTAAGACTGTGAGAACACTGCATGAGGCATTGCACACTCCAGCTGGGTTATCAGTTAAAACCAAACCAGGGTGCCATAAAAGATTAGCCTAGTTGACTTTGCTGAATCATACCCTTGTTCAGTGGTTACAGTCACAGTAATTGGTGCTGCTAAACATTACATAAGCTCATCTATGAATGCATCTTTGTAAAGAGAAAAGTTTGTCGAGGGATCACACTGCAGGGTACCTGAAAGAGGATTGCCTTAGCAGACATGGGGACCATCTGAGCCTCAGCAATCTGCAGGAGTTAGCGATAACAGTGGCAGTAAATAAGACAATGGGTCACATTTTACAGTACAGGTTGTTTCTTTTTGCCCTCCTGGCTTTGTGGAGAGTCTTACAAACTTGAATTAAAGACAACACAAAAGCACAATGACATTAATTTGACAAAAGCCAACCTTAAATCAACAGAGCATGACAACAACTCAATTAATATTAATTATTAAGAATAGTCAATTAGTCAATTAGTCAATTAATCGATTAGTCGTTGGACTAACTATTTTAATAAATGATTGATTGTTTCAGTCATTTTTCAAGCAAAAAATGCCAACGCCAGCTTCTTAAACGAAAGGATTTGATGTTTTTTTTGGGTCATTTCTCATAGTAAAGAAGGATCTTTTTGTTTTGGACTGGCACATGGACAAAAGCAGTAATTTAAAGACATAACTTTTGCCACTGGGAAATTGTTATGAGCAATTTTACAGATGAATCAACTAACCCATTAATCAATTATAAATCAATTATTACTGTACATCAATCACTAACTATTGACAGTCCATTAATATGTTCTAGTCTTTTTTTCAGCTTCTTAAATGTGAATAGTCTTTTCTTTATTTATTCTTCTATGACATTAAACTGCATATCTTTGGGATGGGGCCAAAACAAGACATTCAAGGATGTCATCTTGGGGTCTGGGAAACACTGATCAACATTTTTCACCATTTTCTGACATTTTATAAACCACATAACTCAAATAATCAAGAAAATAATCGACAGATTAATCAATAGTGAAAATAATTGATAAATGCAGCCCTAGAGATGGTTGAAATCAATATATTTTCCAATAACAAACATAAACAGATTTATTTGATAATATGAGCGGTATTGTTATTGCATTGAATAAAAACTTCAGTCACCTTAAGCCAAACTGAACCAATTCCATATATCATAATATGACACTGAAACTTTGATATCCACACAAAAGCAGCTATTACAGTCACTCACACCCAATTTATGCAACAAGTGACAAATGCAAACTCAACCAAAGGAAGACAACAAAAACCTAAATGAAGGGCTGTACTCCAGAGATCTATACACAGACTGACATCTATAGGCTGGAGTGGTCTATCCTGTTTATCCACATATGGAGGAGAGAACACTTCATTCTTTCATGGGGTTTTTGAGCAAAATCCCTTGTTTAGTACACCAAAAAAACAAACAATCAAACAAAAAAAGAAGAATATAAATGAATATAATGCACTTACCTGCCATCAGATCTTAGAGTCCAACAGCCAGATATTCTAGCTCCTGAGTATGCCGGTAGAGAGCTCATAACTGGAGAAAATATGTGTGTGCTCCGCAAGTTGTGTTTAAAGTCTGTATTACTGCCAACAGGTATGCTCCTTTATGTAAACTATACACTCAAGCACAATAAAGCACTTAACAGCAGTGCCCTATGGGACATTGAGAGAGAGATAGAGGTTGGCCAATATAGAGGGGTATAAGCCTAGATGAGAAACGAAACTTTAAACATCAGTTTAGCTTTCTGTTTCTTCCATTCATGGCGCTACAGAGGGAGAGAGAAGGCACTGCAGCTTGGTAGAGAGAGAACGCACTCAGTGTGGTGAAAACTACAGCACAGCTTTTCCCTCCTCTTTCACTTGCTCTCTACTCCTCCCCTCAGTCGTCCAGCCAACAAATGTAAGAGGATAACCTACCCTCCAGATTATGTTCATTAGGTGATATTAATAGCATCAGGTTAGAGCCAGACCTTCCCACTCCTGGCACACACACACACAAAACACACACACATGCCAAGCTTGGGGTCATCTGTCTTTGACAGTCAGTGTTGCAATATGTGACTGGAGGTGAAAGAGGCACCAGAAGAGAGCGACAGAGACACCAAGAAACAAAGTCTGGGGAAAAAAATAAAGTAAAAAAAGAGAAGACAAACAGCGAGCTATTATTCTCTGATGTTGACGCAGTTGACCGAATTTACAACAGAGACGCTTCGGGCTGTGTTGGTGAGGTGAAGAGAAGGAGAAACTGAGAGAACACAACAGAGGGGAAGGGCAGAGAGGAGGCAATGTGCTTTTTCCCCTGCAGGGACCCGCCATGTCTCTATGTGCCTAACACCAGAGTCTGGAGACGTCAGCACGACAGCAAACACACACACACACACACACACGCAATGTCCCCTCCCTAACTTCACTCACAGTGATGAGTGGGGAATAAACAGCATGATGAAACCCAACACTACCTCCACTGCTCTGTCAGCTGACAGTCTGAGGAACAGCCCTTGGCAATGAATGCACACATACAACGCATACATAAACACACACGATGCACACACTGACACTCCTCCTCCCAGGCCACATCTTATACAGACAAACAAATCATTATTCTCAGAGATCAGAGGAGACAGGCTAATTGTTTCCCAGCGCAGCAAAACAAACCCTATTTAACCGAGCAGGCCACAGCTTCACAACCACACTGCTTAGAGAAGCTACCAAATATGGTTTAAACCAACATTTAAAGCATTTTCAAAATATTTGGAGTTTGGACTTGACAAGACTTCATTTCTGTTTACTTCCTCGTTAAAACCACAGGGGAGAGACGCAAGGGAGTTCAGTGTTTTTCTCTAATCTTCAGCGCAGTTTTGGGACTGTCGCTGTTGCTTTAAACTGCAGTCAGAAGACAGCTGCGAAGCAAGAAAGCCACATGGAAACAAGAAGCCTGAACTGGTTGCTATGCCAAACATTCAGCTAACATCTCTCTATGGCTACAGAGACGCACAGAAGAGTCACAAGCCTGAGCTGAAGTAAAACTAACTAATATTGTAAGTACAGTGAGAGAAACGTTAGACTATTTATCAAACACAGTAGGCTATATAATGTGGAACAAATCCATTTGGATAAGACTTCATAATAATAATAATAATAATAATAATAATAATAATAATAAATAAATAAATGGTAAATTGATATTTAGATTAAACTTAATAGTTATTTTAGACTTAATTTGACTTATTTCACTTAACAATGAAACAATAACAATGTTAACTATTAACATAGCTATAATTGACATTATTTGAGATGTTTTTGTTACAACAAAATTGTTAATCAATGTAATCAGAATAATATAATAATAAATAAATAATAATAAACATAATGTAATGTACACATAATTTTTGATAAAATAACATATATGATAGCATTAGTAAACATTATTTTTAAAATTTCATTGTTTGTTAACAGTACAATAACAATGAACTAAGATTAATTAACAATCAATTTACCATTTTTTCATGATTATTATTGAGTTTTACCTACTTTTGACTCTTTTAAACTTATAATTCAATCATTAAAGAAACTGAATGTCTTAACTGACCCAAATTCCAAGTGCTTATTCTCATCTATTTTAGAAACTAGGACAAAGTTAGTTATGTAAGTAGCTATATATACATAGGGTGGACACATTACCTGAAACACTTGTTCAATATGTTGTAAATCATTACAATAACAGCTAAATAAAATCTTTTCAAAGCTTATACTGTCTAATTTCTGTTCTGAGTGTGTCAAGAAGGTGTTATTTTTGGAGCCATGGTTTGTGATTCTTTTGTGTTGCATTAGCCTATATTATATTCACCTGTAAGCTGTGTTCACAAAGTCAATTAATCTATTAATTGATCGAAAGAAAATCAATTGCCAACAATTTTGATTTAATCTTTCCATAGTTTTTCAAGCAAAAATGCCAAACATTTGCTGGTTCCAGTTTATTACATTCAAGGATTTGCTGCATTTCTTTGTCATTTATGATAGTAAATGGAGAGTTTTTGGCTTTTAGACTATTGGTTGGACAAATGAAGCAATATGAAGACATCACCTCTCTCAGAAATTGTGATGAGCATTTTAACTTTACTTTATTTTATTGTTTGTTACTCAGTACTCAGTAAACATTCTGGCAGGTAACTTACAAATATTTAATAACAAGTCCCCATATTTAAAAAAAAAAAAAAAAAAAGCTCCTATTCCTATATTCCTCTACATAGACAGCATGACCTCTAACAGTAAGTTTTTTTTTTTGTTTTTTTTTTACACATATTGACATCAACAAGGTTTTGCCATGTTAAATGTCACTGTGTGAGAATAACTTTGAAGCTTGTGATACAGGTTTTGTGAGTCTACTAAACATCAACACACCTTCAGTGCAGTTACACCCTCTTGTGGTTAAGGAGGGTACCAAGTTGAGGTCTGGTTTTACAGCAATGTGGGTGGTTACAGAGCTCTGACTATCTGGGTCATAATGCCAGTGTGACATCTGTATGTATAATCAGTTACAGTATTAGTCACCTTAAGCAAATGTTTCACAAACAGTTTTCCCTTCAGATGAGGACATTTGTTGGTCAGGAATGAGCAGTTGACTCATGTTGCAGTGCTAGCAGAAAAACGCCATGCCATGCTGCTCTCCTGTGCTAAATGAAAGCTGTCTCTTACTGCTGTACTAGGCTATCAATAACTGTCCTACTAGACACGATACACGTTACGTTGGCTAGATGTTAAAACTAGGCCCAATATTCATATAGTATTAACTGTTATTGTGTTTTCCTGGTTTGAGAGGATGACAGTGAAGTTATGTTAGGAGGGCACCTCGTGTAAAATGACTACCAAATGAAAGACTGGACAAAACGACGAACTGAAGTAGGTCGAGTTTGTCTGTAATAAACCAATAATTATACAATAAATTAATGGCTGCCATTATAACGACAATAATACTTTTACATAAGGTACAGTGACGCTACAGTGGCTGCACTCATTTAGGCACACTGTGTGACAGGTCGTGTTTCCGTAAAGATGCTAAGCCCAACTGCTAGTGAAAATGTTTTAAAAAGTCGCCCATTAAATAGTTTTGTGATTCCAACCGTTTTCGAAAAGCACCCCAAATGTTACCTGTTCGATACAGACGAAGTTTTCTCTTCGTTCTCCATCTTTTCGAGCCTTTCTTCCCTGCTAACGGCAGACATTAATGTTGACAATCAGGTGTTGAGAGCACAGTTGGCATTGAGGGATCATGGGGCTTGTAGGCGTATAGTACTTCACAGTGCACATGCTAAAGCACTGTCGTCTACCAAATGAACGTCAAGCCCCAGAATGCATCTGTTCCGTTCTTTCGCTCTACAGACACAGCCAGCAGCATGGACAGTATCATAATCATACTGGGCCTTCCCCAAACCTGGCAGTGGGTGAGGTTCAACAGGCCACCAGCCACGTGTGAGATTTTTGACTTGAATTTATATGATTCTAGTGTTTTTTTAAAAAAAAAAACTTAATATTCATTTTATTCAATTATATTTTATTTTATATATTATTTAATTACAAAACACTTTCCATGATTTTATAATATCCTACAGAATACAGCTTTGCAATAAGACTACCCTTATGAATTATTTATAAATGGTTTATAATTAGGTTATTACGGAGCCCCTAAAGTGTCATGGAGAAAAAAAAAAACTATCTCGTGCGCACGTTTAAGCTAAATCGTGCGCACGTTTTACTATCTCGTGCGCACGAGATACTAAAACGTGCGCACGAGATAGTAA
>JAJHUR010075183.1:0-18814 GCA_027495735.1 Lutjanus campechanus | reverse complement strand
CAAACCTGGCAGTGGGTGAGGTTCAACAGGCCACCAGCCACGTGTGAGATTTTTGACTTGAATTTATATGATTCTAGTGTTTTTTTTAAAAAAAAACTTAATATTCATTTTATTCAATTATATTTTATTTTATATATTATTTAATTACAAAACACTTTCCATGATTTTATAATATCCTACAGAATACAGCTTTGCAATAAGACTACCCTTATGAATTATTTATAAATGGTTTATAATTAGGTTATAAATCAGCTTGTAAAAACTTAAATAATTAATCAACTGTTTCACATAGATTAAAAAGGGGGCCACAGTGACCTGTTGCTTGCCAAAGAGTGAGTCCATATTTGTACCGTTAAGCCTCAGTTCTCATTCTTGCTTTGTCTTCAGCCAGCAATTTATACCTGTCAGCTTCATCACACATTGTAAATAAGTTACTGGCATTTAATCACTATCAGAATGTCTTAATAATAAAAAGGTTTTATTTGGCATATCAGATTAGCATATCAAAGTACCAAATGATTGGTGTGTTCTTCAGGACCGAATTTCAGGTGTGGCACAGCTGGTAATCTTCCTTTTCTTGTTGTGCTGATCACCCAATCTTACTCATCAATAAATGGCTTCCTTTTGCCAGTTAACAGTGTTGCTGATAGGGGGCGCTATAACAATGTTGCCAGTTATGACTAACAGTCATAACTGGCAACATTGATGTATGAAAAATGTGTGATAATGTGTTTATAATTGTTAGTTAATGATTTGTTATGTGTTTACAACCTAATTATTATCTCAATACACGTAGACTAATGTACTGCTGTTACAAACTGCATCTGTATGACTGAATCTGAATCAATCCTATGTTATAATGATAAAAGCCAGCATTAAAATGTGAAATAGGCTACATCACACTCTCTTAACACTTGGAGAGAGACTTCTGTAGCCTGAAAGCCAAATTATTAATTTATATAATCACATTTTTAGAATTTTTCACATTTGAGATTTTGGCATGTCAGAGCAGGAAAATCACAGGCAGGTGTTATTTAATTAATGGTGGCTCCCTTCCATTTAGGTATGTGAGTATGCCAGCATGCACAAAACAGAATCCTTAAAGCTGGCACAAACAAGCACTGCCATTGTTAATCTTATTAGGTGCACCTGTGTTTGATGAGTCAAAATTTCCACTGTGAGAAAAAATTCTAGCAATAACACCCATTGTAACCTATAGACCTTATTCACAGCTGCCATTTTGACATGAAACAGCAGGATTAGCACAAGTGTTACCAATGAGACTAAAGGTCTGTTACATTCAGGTCAAACAGTGTCAGGGTGCTGTATTGCTGGCTCACTGGAAAGGCTCTGCTACACTAAAGGTAACAGATCCTTAACGGGCAGGGGAGAGCAGGGCATCTTGTCGCAGGGGTAAGTCATCACACTACTTATGTCTCCAACACTGGGGGGCGGTGTCTAAAAAAGTAACAGCTGGATGTGCAATTCACTGTTCTAAAGTAATTTTGCTCTTGACGCGCAGTATATGACACTGTAATGTGAGAACAATTTTATATTTCCTATTTTTCTATCTTCAAACTTTGATAAGTGAGTATGTTAATTAAATATTTTTTGCAAAGAATCACAGAGAGAAAAGTGTTTTTTTAATACCTAAACCAAAGTTCTGTACTAAAGCTAGCTTGTGATATAGCTAGCAATAGCACACGTCACTATTGGGGCAAGTTGTCTCAGTGCTTTCATGGCAAATCGTCACATATGACCATTTGCCCCAGTATGCTTTATCCAGCTGCAGCCCTGCAGAAGTCTAATTTGCTTGCAACTGATGTGACATGTCAACAGTGCGTGGACTGATATACTGCTTCACACAGTAATTAAATTCTTAGAAATGACGTGGCCACAAAATGGTCAAAATACACAGGGAGATGCATACTTAGAGGTGCCTTAACTTGGAAAAAAATAAAATAAAATGCTAAAACATCCAAATAGAAGCAAAAAAATAGAGAATGAAAGTCATTAGTACAAATGGTTAAAAATTAAGAATGAAAGACCAACAATGGCACACCACCAGGTGTAGGTAAAGCTGTAAAATAATAATATTCAAAATATCTGTCTAAATAAATCAGATTTTAGCTGTAAAAAATAGTCCTTAAAGCCTGTATGAACCTATTTGCTGAAAAATATAAAGTGACAATTTGCCCTGCATAGTTTGACAACGGAAGTGTAATTTATGGTCACTGCGGTGTGTCTGGTGTTCGTGGTGCCAAGGGTCTGTGCAGCCAGAGAGTGTCTGCAGAGCTCCACACACACCGCACACGCCACAGTAACCATAAATTAATCCTTACCTGTAATGGGGTAACTTGTCACAAATGCACATTCTGTGCTTAACCATTTCTAACTCTATACGTGTATAGATAAAGTATTGATAAAAGATTATACATTTGTACACAATGATGTATTACTCAATTTGATATGGGAAATGAGTGATTGAGAAATTAAAGTTAAAGCAATAAATGTGACAAGATGCCCCGGTCTCACCACAGGTGTTACACCTATGTTTACCCTTCTACTTCATAAAAATACGGCCAAAAAGGTCTATTGCATCCTTTGTGACTTATACTATAGACAATGGCTATTAAAACTTACTTAGAAATTGACACACACACGTTTAGTCAACAAACTTTTATTAATTAGTTGAGGGATACTAATGCACAGGTAATACAACAAGTTTGGGAGAAAAATTGTAACAGTTCAGACTCAAAGGAGGTGTTGATGCCTCCTATGTTAGGTTCTATACAGCTTAATTTCAGATATGGAAATCTTTAATACATCATTAGTCTCATTTCACCTGTTACCTATATATCATAACCAGTTATGAGCTACAACATCATCTCTTAAAACTCTCAACAGCTTCATCACAATGGCCCTGGCAACAGAGGCGGATGCCATTTCCTGCTTTAGAAGTAGTAGGTAGCATACAAAACGAACCACTGTTGTCCAAATAAAAGGGTAAAATTCTCAGGCTGTCTAAGGGGGATTTCTAAGGATTAACCTTGGTTTTGGAAATAACATTGCTGACAAAGGGAAGACACTTGAGCCTGCCTGTTTCCCCAGGTACAAAAGTCACACCACACACAGTCAGGGTAACTAGAAAGCTCCAACAACACTCCTATTTCAAGCCTATTTCATGGTATAGTAAGTGCACTAAATACAGAAACAAACACACATACATATGCCTTGTTGTCCCATATTGAGTAGGTAATAATAAAGGACTCTCTCAATGTGTTTGTCATCGTGTACTGAAAAAAGCTCAATTTATGTGCATCATCAAAATGGATAAAATAACAGTGTATGCCGACACATAGGCCTACAATGTTCTTTGTGGTCTACAAATTTTTTCAACCTTTTTTTTGTTTTTAGATTTCATAATATGTAAAAAGCATTTTCAAAGCAAACAAATAAAAGTAGGGGAAGTGAAAAAAGCCATACAATTTTGAGAAGACACATCAATATCAAAATATCAGCAAGCCAACAAAACCAGCTAAATATGGTGTATTGCTGTACTCTCTAAACATGTTGCAGTTAGCTCACACTGCGGGATAGATATGTGTTCTCCACATCATAGGAAGACAGATAGTAAAGGGTGTGATAAAATATAAAATACCCACTGTTAAAAGCAGTGCCTAACTATCATATTGCAACACCAAAGCTTGTCAGGTAAACACAGTCAATGTGACGTTATTAATGAAACGAGTAACAAGCAGCTGATGAACTGATTCTGTGCCACAGCATAACACTCAACGAAAAGTGTTAACCATTTCTGACATCCAGTCATTACAAAGGTGCTAACTGTTTTTATACACACACACACACACAAGGCCCGGACAGCTCATATCATTGAAAAGGTCCGACGACCGATCAGTGCTTGTCTAACTTATCCTCTCCGTCAGTTTTAACCTGGATAGAAGATAAAGGTCCATCCCGCTAACAGAGACAGACACATGCATAATCATCCCCACCTGAATAAACTCCATCAGTTGATTAATGATGGAGAAATTCAGCTCAAATCTTTGCTTTACAATATAAAAGGTCACGGCGTAGGGATGACGACCACCTGGGACACATAAATTTCAGATTTCTCGAAAATGTTCTGCTGACATCAGTGCTTGATTTAAATGATGACATTGACATTTTGTTGGTGCAAAAATTCAGAGGATTTGCCAGTAAGGAGAAAAATGGCAGGATGGATTTGTGGACTTCCTGATGTATCAGGTCCATATTAAGGTAGAGTGGCAAGAATAAAGCACCCTTATTATCTCACCAGAATATCCTCCTCACATCACAACTTTATCCAAAGCTATCAGATTGCTATCTAGGTAATAATACACACAAGAGAATATAAAATAGATTTATGATCTGTCTTTTTTTAAGCAAGCTAGTCATTATTTTTATGGACATAGACTGCAAATATAAATCAAATATTTATGGAGTTTTCATTTGCTCAAATCGTTAATATAACTGTGGATTCAAGTATCTACTTTAAACATGTTAAAGTGAAAATATTCTCTGATTGCACACATTTTAGATTTGAAAAGTCATTTAATAATATTGGATTATTTTTATCTGAAGCTAAACTAACATTAGAGCAGCCTTAAAATTCAACAAGACCAGTTATGGCTTTATGTTACACGGTCGTGTTGGATTACAGATACTATCTATAAAGAGTTTACCATGCTGCTCAAGACAAATTTAGTTTTTCTCTAGTTTCATTTCTCATCAGAGTAAAATATTCCCACTCCTGTTGCCTGACAGCCACAAGGTTAGGTTGAATACCCCTGGAGTGCAAAAAATACAAGAGGGGAGCGAGAAGGGGGTTAAGGGTTAAAGTGCAAGGCAATAACTTTGAGCATCCAGGAATTAATTCATATACATCACTATATGTGAATCTTCATTTGTAATTTTTCTGTTTTAATAAAAGATTATTTTCCTCAACCTCTCTATAAAAGATAGTATTTTTTATTCTCTCCTCAGCTCTTTGATTCAAGCTAAAGCAGTAGCCAAAACATGGCCTCCTTTAAAATGGTGTCACATCATTTGATTGTGCTGCAACGGTGCAACAAGCTTCACGCAAAATTCATCCTTCTGTCCAACATTTAGCTTTGCCAGTCCTATTTTAGGCAGAATGCTTCAAGTTTTTTTTTTGTTTAAAATCAATTAAACAATGCCATATCAAGTGTAACTTATACCTTACAGATGGAAATCTCAAACAATTACTTTGTTGGGTACTCTGCTTATTAACTTCAGTGTAAAAGAACAATGTAAATAATCTTTTGACACGTATTCATGGTTGTCAAAGCAGATACCTTCCATCGTCATGTGATGCAGATAAAATAAAGACAAATGTCACTGAAGTGATAGCCACACAGGTGTAGGAAAAACAGAGTGGAATATGATTAACGACTGACCAACAGTTTAGCTTATAATTATATGACATTTGCTTACTTGAAACATGAAAAGTAAAAAACAACAAAAGTAAAACCAGAAAGAAATTAAAAAATCAAGTTCAAACCAACATTGCACTACAGCACACACTGCAAAAATTCTGATTGCTCATGATCCAATTGGACGTGTCAGGCTTGAAAATGACAGATGGCATCATTGCTTTGAGTATATAGATATATAGATATAGATATTGTTTATGTACACAGTACAGTATATCTGTGAAAAAAATGTGAAAACACTAGCTATCATTAAATGACTTCACCATGCTAATAGAATATCCTTTTTAAAACCTCTCAAACACAACATGAATCTTGTAGAGAGAATTACTCTGCATCTGTTTGGAATACTACCTCTGTTTAGAAAATGCTATCTGGATTTTGTCTTTGATTACTACTGACACCCCTGCTGTGAGTACACAAACTGAAATGTGTGCCTTGAAAAGGAGACAAAAGTGGAATGGAGAAATAAAACACTACTGTTACATGAGTATTGTTTAGAACAGTAGACACGTTAACTCTGGGGTTTCAAAACCAAGATTTGAAGTCTGTATTAAATGTTTTACTTCCTAATTGTTGATTTCACTTTCCTCTCAGTGCCACGTCCTTGTGTTGAGTTAGAAAGGTCTTTTAGCTTCCTGGTGTAACATTTACAGTAAGCATCCTCTCTGGCTCCTGGGTCGACAAAAGCAGAACTACTCTGACAACGACAGCCTCTTGGGTTTGCTTCGTCTGGCGGCGGTGGGGATGGGCTGTCTGTTTTGGCCTGAATTAGCACTGTCCGTTGGGTCGGGGATCAGGGAGGGGGACTGTGTTGGGCCGGAGGAAGGGCTTGCGGCAGGGGTTGAGTTTTGAGTAGTGGTAGGTGCTTCAGTTTTTGTTTGGAGAGGCGCGACCACGGGTGGGCGCTCTTTGGGCTTGCGGCCCCTCTTCTTACCAGTGGTGGCACCGTTCCTCACCTCAGCTTTGATCCCATTGTTCTCCAGCACTTTTCCCTTGCTACTGGAGACCACTTGACTGGCTGCTGCACGAAACCAGTTCTAAGACAATGAAACACACTATTAGTAAGGAACAGGAGCATGTACTGTATATAACTGGAGAACTTTTCTTCTGTAATTAGCAGGGGTATCAAAATTCTTCAAATCCATCATTCAATTTGCCTTTCAAGTCATTATTCCATTAGATTTTTTTTAAGTTCGACACTGTTTCAAGTATTGCTTGCCATGCTATTGTTAGACTACTGAGTTCTCACCTGCGAAAAGCCACCAGCCACTCTCCTGAACTAACCTGAACCATAATATGTGATATACGTAGACTAGCAGGTTTGTTATGGAATATGAGTCTCTCCCAGTGCCAGCACATTGCCACAGAAGAGTGCACTCTATAAGGGGTAGTTAAGTTACTTTAGTCCATCACAACATGGCTAGATAAGCATAGTAGTTACTGAAAGGCTGTGTATTGTGTTCGCTGTCACAGAACACTAGTTACCACAGATAAATGTTACAATCAGAAACCTGAGCTACCTGCTAAATAACCGTAGTAGCAATAGCCAGTAAGGGTCAGTTAAAGAATTGCAATAGATCATGCGCTAATATGCAGGGGAGGAGAGAAAAAAATACTTTGAGAATTGTTGATCCTGCTTTTCATTTCAATTATTAAAACTGAAAGCACATTTTGACTGATATTTGATTTAGAACTAAAATTGTGTTACTCCTGGTAATTACTAGGACAAAAAACATATCTAATACAGCAATATGAAGCCCCTGAAGTCCCATAAGATGATAATTATTGAAGATGTTAACCTTGTGGGAGCACACTATTATAATGTCGGAGAAAGCTTGCTGTGCTTTACTTGTTCCCACAAGTTAAGCACTTGTTTGCACAACATGGCCATCTTGATTCCCCCACAAGTTAACACCTTGTTATCGCAAGATCAATCTACCATGTTCAGCAGGTTTTTACTGCATATTAACAGAAATAGAAATACTGCCTAAGAGAGTGTAATTTAAATGCATACTATGCAGGATTTTCCTAAAAACAATCTATAGACTCATCACTTATGACCCACTTGATATGTGTGGTGGGTTCTGTACAGATACTGCCCTCTGCCTGTATTGTGTTATTTTTCTCCTATTTTGCTGTGTCTGGGAAGTTTCTGGGCTTCCATCTGTTTGGCAGTGGTGTGTAGCCAATGCAGCGTTCGCTGTCTCCATCTCTCTCCTCAGCTCTCTGTCTGTGAGAGCTGCAGAGAGAGACATACTCACATATACAAAACAGACAAAGCAGACTGAGGACACAGTGAACAGGATGAAGGTTCACTTTGGCTGTATTCACACAAAATCTGGCATTGTGCAGAGATGTACGCCAGTTCATTGGTGCTTTAGAAAGTAACTCCAGTAACACAATCAGAAAATAACATTTTATTTATCTGATTCACTGCTTTATCGCTGCTCCAAATTTCAATGGTGCATTTACAAAGAGCAAGAACAAATCTTTCATAGTCTACCTTTAACTAAACTAAATAATATACAGGTTTGTGAAGTTTTACACTGAGACTGACCCACCTGTGAATGTGTCTTGCTGATGTGGTACTTCACACCGCTCTCTGAGCTGAACTCTTTCTGACAGATCAGACAAGTGTACTTCCCCAGTTCTCCACCACTCTGCAGCACATAAACACACACACACACACACACAAAGATAGACACATGTATATATATATTATTCAGCTCAAAACAATCTATACCAATGCATCCTTAGTGAATCTGCAGCCATTATCATTAACACCACAGCATGTCACCTGCTATACACCTGATTACAGTCTGTAGGTGTCAGTCAACACCACAGGTTAGAAATGAATATATGCATTCATTATATGTATCCTCATACCTTAAGGCTGCATTGCTATAATTTTTTTCAGTCTGTAACATCGTTTATGACTTTGAAACAATTTTTAGAAGATGCACATGTTGTAATTCTTCCATTTCTTCTTCCATGATTGTATTTGCATTTTACCTCAAAATTTCACTTTTATCAATTTTCTTCTAAATTTCGTTTTTGCTGTTCATGTTCATCGTTGTGCTGCATTGTATTGCATTGTTTTCTTTTTCAGTGATACAAGCATGTTGCAGAGTCAAAGTATACACACAAAAGACTGAAACAAAAATAGAAGTTATGAGAACAATCCTGACCTGCTTGTGAACTGAAGTACAAATCTGGGTTAAAATTCTTTGGGAATTCCAGGTGTGTGTGTTACTATAGTGTCTACAGACAGAAATGTAATCAGGTTGGCTGCTTTGCTGTAGGTGAGTGTTTGTACCTGGCTGCAGTTGGCGAGGTGAGCTTTTAATCCCGACACACTGGAATAGACAGCTTCACAGTTCTGAGACAAGAGAGAAATAAACTGTCAATCCATATTCTGATGAAATCAACAGCTTTATTATTATAAACTCAGTACTCAATATTTTAACAAATTTCTTACTCAATGTTTTGTTCAGTTCAAATATGGAAAAGTAATTTTCTAAATGTGGTGACACACTAAACCAGTCAATGTTCTTACTTCATTGGTGCAGCAGATGAAGCCCTTCTCCTTGACTTGGTTCTTCCAGGTCTCTAGTAGCTCTGGACTAAAGTTGGGGAGGCCGGGACGTGTGTAGTTTAACTATACAAAAGAGAACATTTATATCAGTATTCCTGGTACTGTTACGATTTTAAATGTCTACTTGCAGTACATAATACTGCCCTATGTCTGTGTCAGTGCCTGTATGTGAGATGAGTACGCCTGTGTTTATGCCTACAATGTTCATGTCTATGAGACTGTTTACACCTGGTATTAACATGCGTCCTGGATAATCTGATCACAAGTGGACAGCTGTAAGTACAGGTGTGAATGCAACCCGGAGGCATTGAGGACCCATTAAGATCTAATCACTCAGACCGCATTTGGAGGGGGTCTGGGCCACATGTGAAAGCATTCTTTCAGCAGTGTGTACGCAATGTGTTCTGGACCTACTCAGCCGATGTCCTCATTTGGCTTACTGTCATGCAAATTACTTGTTTGGGCTCTCTTACCTGCCAAGATAAGCAGTGGATGTTTGTGAACACACTAGTAAACATATTATCCCAAGATTTCCTTAACAATTTGTGAAATTTGGAGAGTTGTTGAGTTAGAAGAAACTTTATAAATTTTGTGAAATGCAGTCTACAAAAAAATCTCATTATTTGGGCCTCCTTGTGAATTCTGCACATATTATCCATTAAGTTATTTATTTTTTTGTGTAAAAAAAGAAAAACATTGTGTCTGTTTGCCCCAGTGTGCTGGCTATTACTGTTGGGCTACCAGTTAAAAACTAGGCATTTCACAAATGCCTAGTGGGGAAATGAAACAGTGACAACAAATTCTGAATTATTTGTGCCTTCTTCTAAATCTGGCAATAAATGCGATACATTAAGTATTTTTTTCTTTCCTGTGTTGTTCGGAAAACCTGGCAGGACAGATGATGCTCAGTGGTGTGCTGGAATGCACCCTTTTACTTTCTCTGACTCTGTCATTAATACTTTTCCTCATCATCTGTGATGTAAAAATATCAGTTTTTGAGGCTCATGTAGGCTGACATGGGGGTTAAGTGTTGTGCTGAACTAAAAATAAATAAAGGAACAATCGTCAAATCTTTGTATTGAATGGCCAAATGGACAATAACGGGCATTCAACTGACAAAACAGCCCTGGTGTTTATTTGCATATAGAGCAGGGAAGTGAGATCCGATTACAAGTGGTCACTTGAGACGCATTGTAATGTCAGGTGTTAACTCATGTACTCAGAGCTGTCCAGTTGTGATTGGATCACTTAAGACGCATGTATGAATAGTCTTTACATGTCTGCTACGAATGTAAAACGTGTGCTCAGTGCCTCTACTGTCCTCACCCTCTTGCTATCAGGCACCAAGTCGTCCTTGATGCGGCGCTTGGTGCCCCAGTCTTTGGCCAGCTCATCCTCTGCTATCTCCTGCAGGTGGAACACCGCCACCTGGGCTGACCGGCGCCTCACCCTGCCACTGGGGGTCCGTTCAAAGTCGTCCCCCTGGCTCTCATTCTGTGCTGCTTTTTCTTTGTCTCGTTCCCTCTCCTTTTCCTTTTCCCTGGCTTCCCTCTCCTTCTCCTTCAGCTGGACGGATGGTGCTTTCTCCTGCCAATCCTTCCTCTCAGGCTGGCTTTGCTCCTTCTTGCCTACTGGTGGAGATTCCTCAGAGACCACCTGGAGGAGCAGTTTGACACAGCAGTATGATTTTACAGTAAAATCTAGTAGAACAGAAAGAGGCCTGTCTGCTATAATACCTACTGTCTTCCAAGATCTTACCCTCTCTTTGCCGGTGTTGTTGTTGGTGTCAGTGATATTGTCCTTGTTGTTGTTGTTGGTGGTGGCGGCTGTCATGGTGGTGGTGATAGTCGGGGAATGTTCGGTACGCACGTGGTAGTCTCTGCCAGCCTTGGAGCGGTAGGTTTTTCCACAGTGCTGGCACAGAAACACAGGCTGCTCATCATCAGAGAACTCTCTTCCACAGCGCTTCTGGTGGTACTGGTAGCCCATCAGACTGGAGAAGTGAGCTGAACAGCCCTGTATATGTGTGTAGTGTTTGTGTGGTCATGTGAGGCAGGTGACAGAAATGAGACACATTAAGCAGGAAATTAAAAAGGACAGGTTTAATGGAAGAATATTACGGCAGTTGGTCAATATTTTGCAGCTATTTCTAAAAAGACAGAGCAAACAAGAGGAAACTGCTCATTTTTCAGTGTGAGGACATGTCACAGTCGAGAGTCTATTTTCTGCAGCTCTTTCTCTTCCTCTCTCTGCCTTTTGCACTCTAGTGTGAGTAATGGGAAGCAGAGTGTTGATGTGGTTTTGGGCAACATGTCAAGAACAAGGCATAAAGGAAAAAGGAGGGAGCGAGGTAAAAGGAGGCAGACACAAAAAGAGGAGCCTGAGGAAAAGGGAGAAACAAAATCGAAGCTGGCAGATGAGGAGAGAGGAAAATGTGACGTGAAAGACAGAGAAGTCAGAAAAATGGAAATGAAGGACACCAGAAAGCCAGAGTAGTAAAGAATGAGAGAAAGGAAAAGAGAAAGGGACTCAGGAAGAAAGAAGGAGCGCATACCTCACTAGGACACTTGATTCGTCCCATCTGTTTGAGCACTCGGCGCAGCCTTTCTCTCTCCTTGTGCTTGTCGCCCGTCTGGCCTTCGGTCCCCGAGGGCTGAGGGGGAACAAACACAACGTCGCATAAACGGGTCTCACCACAACACCTTCCCCTCCCTCCTGACTTTAAAAAACTACGGTGATGAAAATGTGTTTTCCATCTCGGGTGTTCACACTGTGCCAGGATCATTAAATGGTTTCATGGTGAGGCTGTTACTCAAGGCATGTTTATGACAACTGTCAAACTCATGTTTTCACTCGAGTGTGGGCTGGTGCCAAACCCCAGCCAAGACCAGAACAACAGATGGCGGGGCTGCCAGGGAGGAGAAAGAAGAGGAGTGCAGGGGACTGGAGAGTCTGGACTTACTGAGGAATCCCAGCGGAGCGAGCTTCATGTGTTTCCTCATGTGTTAAAACACAGAGAAAGAACTGAGATGGCTCAGACACAACCCTACGCTCTTAGAAACGAAGGTGTTAAATGGAACCATAAAGGGTTCTTCAGCTTGTCACCATAGGAGAGCCCTTTTTGGTTCCTGGTAGAATAATTTCTAAGGGTCCACTTGGAACCCTTTCAAACAGTTCTACCAAGAACCTCAATAAAGGGTCATATGTAGAACCCTCTGTAAAGGGTTTCATCCAGAAACCCCTATGAGAGATTCTACAGAGAACCCTTCTATGGTGTCATGACATGGGCCCTTTTCTACCCAAATAGCTGTGTCTCTTGAACTGATTCCATTAAATATTCTTGGAACCTTGGTGCAGTTTTGAGTAGAACCATTGTAATCAAGGATGCCATCAATAGAGGACGTTGCATAATGTATAGTGACCTGTAGTATATGACACATCCACTTCCCCAAGGAAAACCTTTTTTTCTGTTTAGTTCTGGCTGGAAACCAACTTTCTGGATTCTGAACTAGTTTATTTTTGGTGGAAATTCTCCAAATGGTTCAAAATTCGGTCCTTGAACTGCATCAGGGTTGCTTCCATGTTGGTGGAAAAAGCCTGTCTGGGCCTTTTCCCACCAAATTACCTCTAGTTCTTGAACCGGTTCCATTCAAGATTCTTGGAACCTTGGTGCTATCTAGTAAACCAGCCTGTATTTCTACCAGTTTTGACTAAAACCATTGTAATCAAGGATGTCATCAACAGAGGGTGGTGTACAATCTGTAGACTATGACATGCCCGCTTTGGTTCCCAAAGAAAAACTGCTGTTTTTTTGGTTTCAGTTGGGCACCAACTTTTCAGGTTTTTAACTTATTTTTGATGGAAATGCTCAGAATGGATCAAAACTAGGTGTGCAAACTGCAGCTGGGCCAGTTACATGTTGGTGGAAAAGGTCTGTCTGAGGGCTCAATCAAGAACCCAACCGCCTTCTAAGGATGCTAACAAGGACTCTCAAAGGGGGTTCTATTGAGAACCTTTTTATATCCCAATGGTTTTATCTAGAACCCACTGTGAGTTGTTCAAAGATTTCAACAATCCTTGCAGAGCTCTTTTGGATTATTTGGATGAAAGGGGCTCTTAATGGAACCCTTAGTCATCCAAAGAACCCTTGATAAACCCTTTCTTCAAAAAACATTCATAACCTTGATAAGCAAGTTGTTCTGGGTAGGGCCTCCGTCCTTGGAACCCTTATTTCTATGAGTGTAACTTTCTGAAAAGGTATAAAAGAGATGAGATTCTGCCAGAAATCCTCACTCCTTCAAGTAAATCATTCTCAAGCCTGCAGGCAAGAGAGCAGATACCAGCTCAGCAATGGATTTACACTGGGGGAGCTGAAACAACATCAGCATGTATTCTTAATTCCTCTATCAGAGACAGAAAGAGAGCAAAAGAGCAAGCACAAAGAAAAACAGTGAGAGAATAGACGGCAGGATCACAGTAGCAACAGCAACATCAAGGTCAAACTCAGTGGGTGACCCCTGTCCTTCTGTCAGCCCTCTGTGTTTCCCCCACACTGCACCATGGCTCTGCCACGTGACCGCACTGACAAAACACTGGTCCAGGGGTTAGTGTAAATGCCAAGTCAAATCATATAAAAGCAAATCCAATCAAACTTCATATCTCTGCTCTCAAGACAAGAGGTGCTTTCTATGTCGTGGTATATTCATTCCAATTTCACTTTTCTTAAAAATTAAATATAAATGCTTCTGCAGGAGTAAAGGACTAGTATGGTAACTGCAGTTATTACTGTACTCCTAACTGTGTATTACTAGGACATATTTTTACGTGTATGACAGAGGTATCTTAAAAACATTAGTTGTGCAAAACTGGAGTAATAAATAGAGGAAAAAAAACTTTTCTCACACTTATCAAGTATTGCCACCCCTTGCAATCACTGTCATCTGACAAAATTTTGATTATGATAATTGTAATACTGATTATGATTTTTGCTTGTTGTCTGACTTTTTAAACCTGAACTGTGCTCACATAATGGCCAAGTCCTCCTGTTTTAGTTGTGTGCACTCCAGCAAACTGTTACAAACAAGATCAAACTAAAGCTGTCTGTATTAAATATCAAAATGTTTTTGACCAAATAACTGACAACATGGTAAGTTCAGAAAATGCCATTAATTTACTGTAATGCAGCCTTTAAAACCAGTAAAGCCCTGTCTTGATATACAATTTCCAAAAGTCTAAGCTGATATCTACTCTCCTATCACCATATCAATATATCAAAACACTGCCCAGTCCTAGTGCTTATATAATTCTCATCATATTTATGCTGTTTTTACCGCAAATCTACACATTTTTCTTTTTTATATTTTAGGTTTTTCATCAGTATGTCCTATTTATGCTTCTTTCTTTTGTTTTTATTTTACACTTGCTTTGGCAACGTAAACATCTGTTTCCCATACTGAAAAAACCCATTTGAATTTGAATTTAAAAATAATAACAAGTAGGGGAAAAAGAAGTATAAACACGTTTTCTATACTTAAGTAAAGTTACTATATTAGCAACTAGATTTAAATTTTGGAAAATACAATATCTCAGTCAATTTATACATAGAAGTCTAAGTGTAAATATGTCCTCAGATGACCAGGCCTGTCAACATTTAATATGTACTGTGGCCACAAAAGACACCAAGCAGACACACAAGACACACAAAAGAACTGTCCTCTTGATGAATATGAATGACTGTGCTGATAACATATACTTCATGAATACATATCAATATTTCTTACTGCCCTACTTGCATTACATAACATAAGCAATAAATAACTAAACTGATACTAACTTAACTAGATACACTGGCATAATAGTAGAAAAAGCACACTACTATGGGGCCTACAGGTATGTCTAATGATTTTGAGAAATGTGCCATCTCCTTCTGGTCTTTTTATTTTCAAATTTGCGACTGTTTAAAGTTTCCTTGTAGACAGAAAAGAGAAAAAAAGAATATGACACTAGTCGTACCTAGACCTCCTTTGATCAGTAGCGACTTCAGTCTGGAGCAAAATCACAGACGCCAACACAGAATTAACACAATGATTGCTTTCAGCCTCTCACAAAAGTTTTAATTATCTAATCTGAAAAATGTGTTGCAGGAGAGTTTAGTAGAAAACTATGTGGTGAAACCTTTGAGTACCTTAGTTTTAAGTTTTAACGGACATGCACATAGTTGTTGTTTTGCTCTGCTGGACTGGAATGCAGCCAATAAGGTCAGGGCACAAAAGGTCCAGACTGAAGACAAATGACGGTATCAAACAGTTTAACTTGGCTGAGACAGATGGCACAGTCATCTATCATCACTATAAAACTAACAAACATAAACACACCCAAAAGCCCATATGTATCCACCATCATATACTATTAGAAAGCAAAAAACAAACGCAAACAGGCATGCGGCAAGGTTTGGTGCACGTACCTTCATTAATGTTTCATGATACTTTTTGAAACAGGCAGTGTTGAATTATTCAGTAAACTTCATAGCAGTAGCATTGCTCTAATGTAGGAGTGTCATGATAATATCTTAATGAAGCTCTCTGCTGTCAGAGTTAAGACAGCTGCAGGAAGAAATGTGAGCACTTCAAGGACAAGAATACCAATCGCCAGCTCAAATGTGTGATAATTTACCAACAGCAAGATCAGATTTTTAGAGAGTAAGGGTATAGCAGCTGATGATGAATATGCAACAGAAAAATTGTAATATAGCTCATGGGAAACAGATGTGTGTGTGTGTGTGTGTGTTTTTACTTTGGTGTATACCTGTATGTGTAGATATGTACATTCAAGACATCCCTCACCACACACAGTGAAAGCTGACACTAGCAGTTGCATACAGTGGATGTCCATACATACAGTCATAAGTACAAATCTGACCTCCTGAATGAATGTAGCACTGTGCTGTGGTGTCCAGTAACTAACTAGCCTGTTCAGTGGGTCAGTGTGACAGCGCTGAAACATTAGCTCCCCAAAGCATCCTCATGTGGAGTACTGAGTGATGGATTAGGAGCAAAGGTCGGTCAAAAACAGGGTGTCTACATGTGTCAGCAAGTTAAATGTAAGACGTTAATGTCAACGTTTAATTAAATTTAAGGCCAGTTCTGCAATAAAACTAAACATCAAATGTGAAAATAGAGGCAGACTCTACTGAGTAAATACATATATTGTCAGTTCAAAATTATGTGTCCAAAATATGCTTATTAGCATTAAAAAATATATGTAATTAATGACATTAACCACAATTATTTTACAACAAACATCTGAAATGGGGCTTTTCAAAGGTAGAATTCCAAATTTCTGTGCTGAAACTCATTTAGTCTCCCCTATTATTGTTATGATTCTGTTTGACAGCTTATACAAGAATTTCAAATAAACAGCTAAATGCCATCAGGTTTTATTGAGCCTACAGACAATCTGTTGTCATAATGAATCTAGTCAACTTCCTTGTGTAGATTGGACTGATTATTACTCCACTTTTTACAGCTTGTCTTTTGCCCAAATATTGGTGGAGTTTGACATTTATTTACCCTGCTGTGTTTCTCACACGTTATTTAGCCATACGAATCCTCTTATTTATATTCTGAATAGGTAATGTGCAACGGACCACACATTGCTAATCACCAGCTCAAGTTGACGGGTACAATGACATGAATGACACTTTGATATATTAAAGATCAATGGTTAAATGGAAGCACTGGAAGAAAAGGATAAAATTAGGTAGAAAGTAAAGCATGTGTTTGTAGGTTATTACGTAGCTTCATCCTTCTAACTAGCATCTGTGCCATTCAGAGACTCCATGGTGGTTACGAGACAGACAAATTTCATGACTAGGACTTCTACAGGATAACATGCACCTCATTTACACCTGGTATAAAGTGTGATCTGCATCCAGATAAGTCAGGATTGATACATCGATTCAATGTTCAACAATGATCGATGCAAAGTGAAAATATAGATCTATAATGTCATCTTTAAGATATGCCTTTATGACTTAAATGTAACTGAGTGTGTTACTGCTGTTTTCTTGTTTCATTTTGTACAATGTGCTTTGGCAATACTGTATTTTATTATGGTCATGCCAATAAAGCCACTTTGAATTTGAATTTGCGTTACATGTACACATATCATCTGATATCGAAGTTGAGTTTTACACCCCTAATATAATTAAAACAAATACTTAAGACTGTCTCAAACCGAATTTAAGATATTTTAAGAACTTGTAGCCACCCTGAAAATACAAAAAAGTCAGAGGCAGTCATTGTTTAAAAGCAAACTTTAGGAATTGCAAGCTCATGAGTGTGCCCCTGTGGACGTACCTTGGTGGTGTGTTCAGCCATGGTGTGGTAGTTGAGGCCGGCCTTGGACCTGAACTGTTTGTGGCACTGCTGGCACTTCAGGGCATCCTGGAGCTGCGGGGGTTAAAGGCCAAACGGAGGATCAAATAAGATTTCTATGAAAGGAAACTAACAGGTGACCCACTTTTGCGAGCTATAGTCTTTATTTGGTCTATCAATATAACAACATTTCATGTGTAACCTAATTGAGTGTGTTATTAGTGGTCAACATGAAGGACAAAGGGCGAATCAAGCAACACTGGGAACCAGAAAAGCCAATTTAACACATAGTGTTCCTTTCTGTAAATTTCTCTTCTCGCTTCAGTATTGATTTGGAGACGGAGGTGTTTTGATGGTGAGTGACCCAGCGGTAATGTGGTGATTCTGTCATTGCTTAACGGCAGGCTGTCACTTTAATAGAGTCACACGGGCCACTGGGCCAAACAGCCATTAAAAAGGCTGTAGGAACACGTCTCTCTGAGGGCCTGGAGGCTACTGCACCAGTCCAGCTGGTTTCTTCTAAGAAAAAGCTCTTTATAAAGTAGTGGGATTAACTTCTTCCGTGCTTCACCCCATCTCGTTTATTACTGTTGACCACAATTGAGTGCAATGCAAACAAACCACAGACGTTTACATGTCCATCCCCTTGATTCATGTCAACTGAGCAGATGAGTAAAAGATATGAAAAAAAACTGGTTGACATTACTGTATTGTGATACTGTCTGATGTTATTTCTACTCTTCTAATCAATATCATTACCGTAAAGGCTCCCTTGACTCTGCACAATGGGATCCTTAGGGAGAGGTATCTAATAACGTTGTAGTCATGTTATAACCCCATGTGGAAATTACAGCTCTGGGTTGAGAGAGCTTTATTTCATAAGCAGACAGAAAGAAAAGTTTGATAAGTTTGGGTTAATTCAAGTTTTGTCAATATGTAAACTGGTATAATTAAATGATGGCTTAATATTGAGGACATTCATGTGAATTTTACAGCTGGCAGCCTCCTCCAGAGGCAAATGCAGTGAAAGCAAGTTTAGGCTGAGGCGTCATGGACAGCATCAGTTACAGTAATATAAGGCAAAGTAATCTATTGCGTTATTCGTAGGAATTCAGTAATAATATCAGAATTACTATGTCAAGAAGTAAAGCACTACCAAGAACACCAGATTAATTCTTGAAAGAGGTGCCAAGTATGTGAAACGTTACTATGATATTGAAATGAATATCGTAGGCTTTTGGACCAACAAAACAAGACAACTACTTGGACTTTTAGAAGCTGGAATGGACATTTTTCACTATTTCTTGACATTTTATAGATGTTGCAGCCCTACATGAAACTTAACA
>JAJHUR010075180.1:14810-34810 GCA_027495735.1 Lutjanus campechanus | reverse complement strand
GGAGCAATGGGAATTAAATCACTAGAGGGTGTCTAGATTTTAAGAAAAGATCGCCCCATTTGTAAAGGCTGACATACAGCCATTTTCAAGGTAAACTCATACAAAGCACTGAGCAAAAATAACACACTTACAGCACAATGACCAAACTGCGAAGTCTGCCAGGATAGATCTAGGCTACTTCTTAATAAAATTGGTTCCTGTAGGGCTGCCCCCTAATAGTCTACTAAACTGTTAATTGGTGAGAAGAGTCTTAATTGACCAAGTTTTCATTTATATGTTACTCGCAAGAAAAAATAAAACCCACAAACTCCATTTGGGAGCTGTATCTTGTCGCTAGGCCCCGGGGGTTGTTGCAACACAGACCTTTTCTCTTGTAACTCTGTAGACACCAGTGCACTGCTGCTAACTGTGCTGTCGTTAGCTAGTAAGCTCAGTTAGCAGTCCTATTAGACTGGGATACAGCCTCCGAGACTGACGGAGGCCAGCTTGTTGACCAGGAACACAGTACCAAGGTGATTTACAGCGGCTTTAACCAGGACTCTGACTCTGGTGGTGATGAAGAAGTGTTGTTGCAAATAAAAACAAAATGTTTAGTCTTGTTTTTGGTTGTTCTGACACATTCAGAATCATTACCACGTTTACGTTAGCATTTAAGAAGCAGTTTACTAAGTGCCCTAAAAAGGTATATTTAAATAATTAAATCAATATCATAAACATGTGACAACAAGTCAACTAATGGCTTAAACTAACAACTACTAGTCGACAGGAAAATCTTTGGTTGGGGGCAGATAAGGTCGTGATAGTGAAGACGATTTAGAACACACACATACACCCATTAGCACACTCACACTTGTCTCACACTTTTCATATTTGTGGCCAACACTCAGGGCCTTTTGATCAGCGCCATGGGTCACTAAGCTAATGGCCACCTTCCGTGTGTATACACGAAACTGAGAGGGAGAGAGAGGGAGACAGAAAATGAATGTTTGCACACATGTAAATGTGAGTGTGTGTGTGTTGTTGCTTCTGGGTCAGGATGGTCAGGGTGAAGACAACCACAGAGAGAGCATGCTCTGTTCTCTCTGTCACGGTCCATTGCAGTCAACAACAGACACTGCCACTGCACGCAGCCACTGTGTGTGTGAGAGAGAACAAAAAGATGATAAACAGTGTGTTGAGTGAGCGAGTGAGCTAGTGAGTGAGTGAGTGCGTGACTGAGTGAGTGAGCTAGTGAGTGAGTGAGTATACATCCACACTACTACTCTGTCCAGACAAGCGTTTTAGTAGTGTTTCAGGGACAACCTCTGTCCATACTAGCTAGATGTGCAGATCCACTAATTTTCAGGTCCAATCTAATTCTGATATCTGAATTTGGATATCTGCAGATACCTATGCTGATGAGTATTTATTATTATTATTGTTATTATCATCATCATCGTCATCATCATTAGTAGTAGTAGTAGTAGCAGTAGCAGTAGTAGGAGAAGTAAGTAGTAAAAGTAAGATTACCTGAGGCTGAAACTGAACTTTAACAGTCTGGAAAGCTTGTGTAGTTTGTGTAATGTAACCTGGCTTGTGCCATTCACATCTGAGCTGATAGGGTGCAGGTTGCATAATTTCCCATGACGCGTTGCTGCAAGTTTAAGTGTGCTATTTTATGTTCCACATTGCAAATGTTGCTTTTTGTTAGTGTTTATAATGTGTTTGTCACGCAGACTCTAAGTGAAAAATTCACACTGCCTAGCATAATATTTACAAATAGAAACAGGAAACACAAAGGCATTGTGGATTTTAAATCTGAATGCAGATTGGTGACATGAGTCCCATACCCGATAAATGTGTTACATCAGTATGGGATCAGTCCCATCTCTGATATTAGCATGCCTGAAAACACATATCACATGAACATTCACATACTCTTGGCATGTGCGTGCTGCTGTAAACAGGAAGTCGTAACATTAACATTTTCAGATAACAAAACAGTTCAGGCAAGGAAACATGCCTGCTCTTCACATAATCCTCCCGGATAATGCTATTTCTATTAAAAGATTATCAATGGCATTGTGTTTTTTGTCTCTCTTTCCCATCATTTTATTTTTAATGCCCATTTGTGTAACACAGGCTAGCAAACTTCAAAACACTGGTGCATCAAAATGAATTCATTATTTACACACACACACGCACATTTATGAAACAACTTGTTGGGATAGTCCAGATGCATCATCAGTTGAATCATCGCTAAATAAAAAAATCATTAAAACTGAAGCGATCAAGCAACAGCCAGCCACACAGCATCTGAAAGGGGCACAGTGTGACAAATCAGGGAATGACACGTCGTTACTGATAATACCCAAGCAGGAAGCACACTTGGGTGTCTGCATCATCATTTCCAAATGTCTCTGTTTCTGCCCGTCCACACTGAAACACAACCCTGGAACAGGGCAAGCAGCATTTCTGAATGTCTCCGCTGTAGGTGCTGTAGGTGTTGTACAACAGCAGTGCAGCAAAATGTATACATTTTAAAACATAGCAGTGTGAATGTAGCCTGCGTGAGTGAATGAGTAAGTGTACGTACATATATGTTTAGTGTATGTTCCTACTAATGTCAGTGATTAAACAGTTTGATGAGGATGCAATATTAATGTATTTTAAATCTGGGCAAACATCAAACATGCTTTAGGAGAAACCCACTATCTGGCTGTTTGGCAGAGATAGTTTGAGCTGCTCTTCATGGTCCAGCAAAATACACACACACCCTTCAGAAAAAAGAAAAAAAAAAAGACCTTGGACATTTACCCTTTCCCTGTCCCTGTGACCAAAGCACAATACCACAATGACCCTTACATATTTAGATTTCGAAAGCCTCTATTGATGCCCAATGGAAGCTAATTGCACTCACAGGCAGACAAACACATGCTTGCATGCAGACACACACGCATAGAAACACACAGTACTACAATGTTGCCCACACGTAAATGCTGGAAATTATCCTTATTGAGTGTTATACAAACCTGTCTTTAAGTGTTCCCTCTGCCCTATTTTTTTCCACACATCTATTAAAGATCAGGGCCGGTAAGAGCTGTAGCTGAGTGCTGAAGTTGGCTCTCAGTGATACTCTCCAATATAAACCAACTTTAGCTGTGCTGCTGAATTTCATTATTTTGTGACACTGTGCAAAAAAGCCTGATGATCACTGCTCTCCTGTATAGATTTCTGTGCAACATCTATTTCTCCCAGGAATGGGAACACAGTGGCTGAGCATTTGCAATTTAGAGAAACCTATTCCCACGACCTCCTGTAGTCTGATGACAACACAGCAGTGTCTTATTATGTGGGGAACCATAAATAGAACTGGAACCCATTTGCACTCAAAACTCTTACATTTGAAGCAATGACTGGAGCACAAAATCTGTTTATCCATCTATTATTAACCCATCTCTTTCTCTGTCAGTGATACTAATGGTGGGTTCCAGTTGAACTGGGAAGTCAGAATTTCAGAGTTCCAAGTTGGAAATTTCAACTGCAGTGCCCCCTGGAGTCAGATTTCCAGCTTAGAAAGACGGAGGAACCTCACCAAGCCCGACCTCAAAATCCAAGATGGCTGCTCCACAGTAGTGTAAGCTGTAGTAACATACTGTTTATTATCACTTCTGTCATTTGTTTCTTCACAACAAAGGCTTTCATGGAGACATTCGTCTTCGTTTACCAACTTTTTATACTGTACACAGTGAACTCAAGTGTTATTCCCAGCTCTGACGTCTGAGGTGAATAAAATGCAGAAAATGTAGACTCAACCAAGATGTGACTGTTGGAGTCATGGAGCACTGCACATTGACTGTGGACCCCTTCCACTTCATGGCTTTATTTTTGATTTCATCTCATTGATCATGCGGCAGCTGTTGCTTTTCTTTGAACAACACTACATATATCAACATTATATCAACATTGAATAAAATGGCTCACAGTAAAGTAAACTGTTTGCTAGTACTGCTGGCACCACTGAGAATCAACACCATATTTTGCAGCTCTGTGATTTCAGACACTTCCAGCTCTTGTCTCGGTTATCTGGACTGACAAAATCAAAACAGTGCCTCTGAGTATTAAACTGTAGCCAACCTATCACAGCTGACTCTAGGTAATGATATGCTACATGCCAAGCATGAGATGGCAGTAGTTTACAAGTGACCGGCAAAGAAAGTTGATAATTAAGCAAGCCAATGAGAGAGATGTTTTTCTCAGGAGTAGATACACCAAACATGCGGTAAAACATCTGTGAATGCTCATGAATTCTACAGGCGGCCCGAAGCAGATTGTATTAAGGTGCTCATGTTGTCTATTGTGTCAGAAAGCAAAGTTAGTTTAAATGTTGATCATAAACTTGATGAGGAAAATGCTCAGTGTAGTTAAGTGTGTTTTAGAAACTAGTGGTAAAAAATAGCCTATAGCAGCTTTAATTGTTGAGATCATAACTCGTGTAGAGAAAACCACGTTGTATTTACCAGACAGCCAAAACTCCCGCAACACAAGTGTCTGTCTATATGTCACTGTTCTTAGGATGTTTCTTTTTTTTCTTAATAATGCTGAGTTTTAATGCTTGTTACAATAGACAAAAGGTGCCACATTTAATTGAATTCTGGTGTGTATTGATATCGGCAGGAAATCTTTGTTGTAGCCAGAGAGACATTTGGCCTAAACTAGGTCTGATCTTTAGCCTCTGTTCCATCTTTGGTATCTTTGGGAGTATGAAGCAGTCACATACACCCCATTTACACTTGGTATTAAAATGGGATCTGTATTCGGATATGTTATCCAGACTGTTGTACGTATCGTGTTTACACCTACATGAGTTCCACACACAATGCAAGCCAGACTACCTCCAGATGTGGTCAGGCAGATCTGATCACATTCTGACCATGTAGCATTTACACCTTGCATAGCATTTTTCCTTATCTGGATAACTTATCCGGATATAGATCGCATTTTATTACCTGGTGTAAATAGGGTGATAATGTCAGGGCTGGAAAACATTAGTTTGCCGTCAGTCAGTTTACATTACATCACATATTAATTTGAAGCCACCAAAGTGCAACATTTCTCAATGTATATTCACATTTTGCAGTTTACTAGACTTTGAGGACAGGGTATTTGACCTCTTTGAAATACTATCAACTGCTTCATGAATGAAAATAGAATGTGGTATGAATTATTAAGAAATGGCGATTGTTAGAAATACATACTCCTAATTGGTATTGAACTTGAAATCTCTTGGCTAGCTGCCTTTGAGATTTTGGAATGATTAATTAATGTAAAAGTCCTCTCTCATATGGTATTTCTGCTTCTATCTGTCTACTACTTAACTGATTTTATTGTTGACCAACTACATAACAGGGGCCACATTACACGGGATGCAATTAAATCTCAAACTGATGTACCATCACAAAAGACTGTGCAGTAGCAAATGCCCTAATCACATGCCATCTATCACAATTGTACTCGGTCCTAATAACTGCTTTATTACATTACAGCCTGTAGTACAACTGAGACACAGAGAAACAGGCTCATTCGTCACACTCCTCACATCATTACATATACACAGACAGAGCATGGGCATCTCTCTCTCTCTCTCTCTCTCTCTCTCTCTCTCTCTCTCTCTATCTATCTATCTATCTGTCCCTCTATCTCTCTATCTCTCTCTCCATCTCTCTCTATCTCTCCCTCACAACAACATATTTATTATATAATCTGCCAAATGATTCAGGCTATCAGAAGTGAAGGATGAAAAGAGGCTTTTTTCATAGACAGCAAAGCACACGCCACATCATGATATGAGAAAGGACATCGTCTGGGATTTTGGACAATCATACAGTGGTGGAATATCTTGAATGTCGTCTTTTCCTGGTTTTTAAGGCTATTTTGCTTCTGAACTTTGGAGACAGCTGTGTGGAATGGGATAAATGCCTCTGGCTGTCACCATAGTGAACTTCTCAGAAAAATCTGAGGACCAACAGTCACTGATTTAGTCAATAATGCCCAGCTCCAACTGTACACAGTATGACAAACATACTAGACCTAATACATTTTAATAGGTTTACATCCGAGTGTTCTACAAATTTTGGGGACAGCTGTTCTAGATTTCACTAATCAGCAGCCTAACACCAGCTAAGTTCTTAGTGAACAGTAAAGGGACAGACATATTTTTCCTCTGGTCTGTAATACTATGTATCCACTTAGACAGTTTTGATGTGAGCTGCCAAGTTTTGGAGGTATCGGTCATCAAGATGTCTGCCTTCTCTCAAATATAATAGAACTAGATGGAACTAGGCTTATGGTGCTCAAAGCAGTAAAATACATTTGAAATCTCAACAGTAATGTCTCTTTCTAGACATCATGACCTGGTTACTTAAGATAATCCACTGTCCTTGTTGTGAGCAGTTTCATGTGGGAACTATTATATTTCTACCAAACTACACCCGCCAACTGTGTCCCCACACAGAGGGAAGCATGCATCTACTCATGGGGATGTATGAGAGGCTGGTGCTTGTGACACTGCAGGATGTAAACATCAATAGTGTCCTCCTGGGCTGAGCTGTAACCTGCCGTCCATGAGTAGATGCACACTTCCTTCTGCACTAGGGTTGACAGAATACCAGAATTGTAAACAACACTAGTATTACATTTGGGTGATGTCTACCAACGTGACACATGTTGATGTCCACAGTGAAACATCAGTGATGAACGACGGCATTTTTGTTTTTTTGGGGGTGGGGGGTGGGGTGGGGACTCAGCTGTCCCATAACAGAAAAGCCGACTTGCTCGCCAGCTCAACACTGTAGTCACTGCCACTTCTCACTGCCATTCAGACTGTAACCTCCAGCTGTCTCACTCAGGCGAGAAAACTCTCCAGTGAAGGGAGCAGGCAAATTAACTTTCATATCTCTGGCAGGCGAGCATCAAACATACATCCCTGTGCCCTGTTTAAAGGGGCTTGGTGTCCGCACCGCACAACTTAGTTGTGTTCAGCTTGAGACAAATTTAGCCGACTAGCTTTACTGGAAAAGCTAAGCTATGAAAACAATAGTGGCATGAACAGAAAATAAATATCAATGTTACCAATGTAACTGAATATCTTAGGTTCACCTAAGTGGGCAGGTTTAATAAGAAAATAATAAACAGGGCATGGACACTTAAAATTAATACAATCAACCGTCAAATACCGAGGGCTTTTAGATCATGATGTTACAGTGGTAGAGGGCTCAGCGGTTGATGACTGACAGCCATCGGCTATGGACGATGGCATCTACCATCGGCCAAACCCTAACTAATATTAAAAAAAACTTTACTTGAGACCCCTTTTAATACCACAACAAAAAGAGAAAAAAGTCTTAGATGCACAGAATAGGATCATTTCTATTCTTTTTTTTTTCAATTAACAAAATGGGGCCTTGAATGAGCACTTAGATTTTCTTTTGTATAGCTTTTGGACTTTCAACAAACACTAGAATTGCATTATTCATAATAAGGTTGTATTAAAATTGCTACTTTTGACAACCTTAGCATGCACGGTGATTGGTAGTTGTAGTTCATCTTGAGTAAGTGGATCATGATTTCTGGAAAGAGACATTTTCAAATGTATTTTTTGGCGCCTCAACCAAGTGAGTGCCTTCTGGTTCCATTACATTTGACAGACATTTTCATGGCAGGGCTGTGTATTGTCAAGAATCTGGTGATACGATACATATCACCAATACCATTTCAATATATTGCTATACTGCAAACAAGGTGATATATTACTTTTTTACTCTAATTTTAGCAAAACATACAGTATAAAAACACACCACCATATGCATGAAATCTGAGTTTAAAAAGTTTACTTTTTTATTCAATCAGAACAGTGAAGATAGATATCAACACTGCTATCTGGCAGTCAGGAGTTTCAACACAACACAAAATGAACCACTGGCATTTTGGGAATCAATACAGTATCACATAATATTGTGATACTCAAGTGTTTTGATATTTTCTTATACCCCTACTCTACAGCCAATATTTCCAAAACTCAGCAGCTGTCACCAGAACTATTTAGGTTGATAAGTAGCGTTATGACTAAGAGGGAAAATTTCTGATTTTGGTGTGAACTGTCCCTTTAAAATAGTTATGTAGGACACATGGATACCTTTATGAAAATGACACTGCAACTTAATATTGGAATATTTAAAGATATATCTTTAAGTCACAAGCTGGAGGCCTACCATGGGTGAGGTCAGTCGCTTCAGGCTCTCCCCCAGTGAGTCCAGGTTCACCCGTCTCCTCCTGGTGACCCTCTTGTGGGGTCCTTGCTGCTGCTGCTGCTGTTGCTGCTGCTGCTGCTGCTGCTGCTGCTCCTCGCCCGCCGGGCACGCCGACCTTTCGGCGGGGCTGCGGCCGTTCCACAGCGCCGCTCTGTGCGCGGAGTGGAAGGAGGAGAAGGGGCAGCCTCGGCTCTCCTCCGCCGTCTCCAAACCGCCGTCCCCTCCGTCCCCCCCGGGGCTTTCGAGCCCGCAGTCCGAGCCCACCGAGCTGCTGAACGACTCGGAGGAGATCTTGCGCGACGACGAGGACATGGTGGTGGTGGTGGTGGCGAGGAAGAGGAGGAGGATGGTGATGATGGTAGTGTTGAGGATGGTGATGATGCTACAGTCGGTTCCGTACCACGTCCACCTATACGCCGGGGAGTCATCAGATAGTGGGGGGGTGAGAGGAGGGTTGGGTGGGTGAGAGGGGAGTAAGGTCTGTCTGTATAATTATGTATGCATATGAGATGTGTGTGTGTGTGTGTGTGTGTTTGTGTGCGTGTCTATGTGTGTATATGAGATGCGTCTGTCTGCGTGTGAGACTTATTCAGAGGGAGAGAAGGGGGGTCGACCGAGAAAGAGAGCACTAACGGCACGCAAACATTTATGTAAGGGGGAGGAGGAAGTGGGGGTATCGCCTCTTAAAAACCGTCCTCCTTTACCCCCAAAATAAATCCACCCTGCCCCCTGTGAGGCCAAACACTTTCCAATGCCGCAAATAAAAAATATAAAACACACCTAACCCTTAACAACAGTGCTAGAATTCTAAAAATAATTCAAAAAAGCCGTGTTTAGCCGTTACGGTGGAACGTGGAGTCACCGGTGGAACGTTGACTCTCGCCGCAACTGTTAAAGCAGACGTTACCTTAACTGACGAAATTGCAGAACAGAAAAATGACAAACGGTCGCCAGAATCGACATGTTTGTCCCCCACGGTAATTCCCACACATGTTAATCATTCCTCTCATCACACACAGTGAATTTTAGCATCCGAAGAATCTCCCCCCTTTTCTCCCCACTTTGCCGGAGAGAAATCCCCAAAGTCACGGCAGATGTGAGTGTTTGTCCCTGTCCTCCTCGTTGTCCTCTGCGACAGCGGTTCTCCTGTCTGTCTGCCAGCTAACGGTCCGCTCATCATTCGACCATCTTTCACTTATATTCCTTCACCGTTATTGCTCCTCGTCTCTGTTGCTCATCGCTCGGAGGAGTCGGTGCGGCTCTGCACGAAGAGAGGTGGCTGCTGCTGCTGGAGTGGAGGTGTGCGAGAGAGATGTGGGGAACAGGGAGAGAGAGAGCGCGCGCGGTGAGCCGACAGCAGCAGCACGCGCAGGTGATGTGCAGATTAGAGCTCGCGCTGTGAACTACCTATCAGCCGCGCGCTGATCTGTGTTTTAGTTGGGAAAAAAGACGCAACCAATCAGAGGATAGATAGATAGATAGATAGATAGATAGATAGATAGATAGATAGATAGATAGATAGATTGATAGATTCACGAATATTTGCTGTCACTAAAACTTGATCAAAATGTAATAAATAAGATGTTAAAAGGCTGACTGATTTTTTTTTTTTTTAAATCAGTCAAATTTCATGGCTCGTGGGCCAAATCTGGCCCCCAATAGTGTGCCAGGTGGCCCAATTCAAAATGTTTTTCCCAGGAAGGAGGGGCAGATATGCTAGTCATGCATTTGCTGTTATTAAATGCAACAAAATATCTGATTTATCTGTCAATATTTGTACCAGCTTAATCAGTTAAACCTAATAAGTCACGCATGACCAGCACAACACTGGGCGACAAACGACTATTTCTTTTGTTTGTTTGTTTATTGGCCAGACTCTAATTAATTGCCCTGTCCTGTATTTACTGGGTTTTTTTTGTCTGTGTTGTCCAGTCAATGTTCTGTCTTTTGTACTCACTCCAGGGACCCAAAATAATCCCACAGTCACTGTGTGTCAGTTGGTTATGGAGAACCATTATCATTAAAGTATAACATAAGGTGGGTCACAGACTTATTTGGGGGCCTCTGTCAAAATCTCACTTTAAAGGTCCAATGCATAAGATTTATAAGGATTTATTGGCAGAATATGGCTGAAATGGAAAGTAATAATCCTAAATAATCATAAATATGTTTTCATTGGTGTATAATCACCTGAAAATAAGAATTCAAAAGGTTTCAAAAGAGGCAGGACTTAGCAAGGGTCAATAGGGGCTCCAACATGCAACAGCATATTTTTTCCTTAACACATTAATCCAATCATGTCTGTGGGGCTACATGGGTTTGTTGCAAAAATAAAAGAAACTAAATTATAGTTGTTTGGTACAATGTTGAGTTAATATTCAGTCCCTCCAGAAAGTTGCAATCTTCCAGTCACAACAAATCATAGCAAATTCAATCAATTTCCATGAATTTTGAACAACCTTACAATTTTTTTCAATGTCTGCAACCTTTCCACAAATTTGACTAATCATCGTAGTTAGGAAAGAGTCGGGAGAGGCCACATAAAAGGATAGGTATTCTTTTCTCTTTTTTTAACCTTTCTTTTTTTTCTTTTTATGTGACCTCTCCCAACTCCAACTTTCCTCCAACTATAACTTCCTTCTTCTCACTCACTCCCGCATCTGCTCCATACCATACGCTGTTATACGTTGTCTGTCTCTTGGATGGAAGCTCAGCACTGCCCCTAGAGGCCTGGAGCACTTCCGTTGTACGAGTGGATATGCATGGATTTCCTTTTGCATTTGTTTTCTTGTATGCAGCATGTTTCTTATATGCAGCACGTTTCTGTATATGCAACTCATTTCTGTACGCGCAACTTGTTTTTGTATATGCAGCGCGTTTTCCCTTGTTGGCCACCGTATGCAACAATCTCCAAAACAACCTGCAAAATCCTTGAGGAACTGAATATTCCTCTTAATTTCAGCATAGTGTTATTTACAGTTTCCTACCAACAAACAGGTGATTGTTCTTCAATTAA
Source organism: Lutjanus campechanus (assembly GCA_027495735.1). Taxonomy (NCBI): domain Eukaryota; kingdom Metazoa; phylum Chordata; class Actinopteri; order Lutjaniformes; family Lutjanidae; genus Lutjanus; species Lutjanus campechanus. The sequence goes on along the minus strand of JAJHUR010075180.1, from coordinate 23,506 downwards.
CTAAGTGGAGATGGCAATCAAGCGACACGTGATTGTAATCAACCAACAGTCATGGCCAATGAGCCAAGTTTATGGCAACGTGCCAAACGTGCTCAACATGGGTATACAAGCACAGACATGGCTCCATGGGCAGATAATGGAGCTGGCAGCAGTGGTACATGCTTGTTGCCTCCCATCAGAGAACAGAATGATGCTCGTGTCTGGCACTAATCACAGCCATGACCTTGACCTCGATTGGCAGAGCATGTCTGTTCATTAAGGGCCCCAAAGGGACAAGCAGAGAGACACTGAGACAGACATGATGCATCATGCAAGTGCATGCATGTGCACACAAACGCACACCACAGTCTAATTTCCTGGAGGTGCCTACTAATTCATTTGACTTTCTGGAGCAGCATGACCCCAATACATTGCATAGAATTTTGCTCCTTCTGTCTGTCTCTTACACACACACACACACTCTTTCTCTCAAACATAGCCTGCGCTAACACACTACACACACTCTAACACACAGTCTCTGTCTCGCTTTCCTTATCTGGTCGCTTGCTCTTAGCAATCAGTCTGCTATCCATCAGTAATAATGTAGGCATTTAATAAAGCCAACACGACAATGGAATAAATAATGTTCCAGAGGAGATAAGCTCTCCAGCAGCCAGACATCTATAGCTGAGTGCAGACAGGCCAACAGCTCAGGAACTGTGCTATCATGGAATTAGGGCACCTCTTGGGGTATGGTAATCGCATCCAATAGGTTCATCTAACATGGATGACATTAAATTTTAATAACATTACCATGGAAATAAAGTATGGAGCTGTCCCATACCCATGCAGTGGGAATGCTCATTATAACTGGACCTGACTGATGGAAGTGTGAGTAACATTTCCTAATTATCGGAGTCAGTCATTTGGAATTGTTAATATCCAGCTGGGAGGGTTACATTAAAGATGTATTCTGATACACTTACTAAATATCCATTACATGTATCCTATCATCACAATATTAAAGTAATGTGACTTGATTACTTTCTGTAAAGTTTTGGATTAGCCCAATACCAAATATGGTCAAATTGTTTAGCTCAACATAGTGTTTTGTTTGTTATTGTTTTTTTTTTTAATTGTTCACCACCTATTCCTTCCCTTGCTGTCCACAAATACACATTTTGATTAATAGCTGTAATTATATGCATTTGAATGTACTTTGTTATGTAATGTAATGATATTCACGCTTCACACTCAAACTTCAAGTAAACTGACAGAAACTTATTCTGGCTTGTGTTTTTACCAAAGATATATTATAATGAACTAGATAACGAATGCAGAGATGGAACCCAGTCAGTCCAGTGAGAGTTGCTCACCTAGCGCGTAAGCCGAAAACGTTTTCTAGCTTACGTCCTGGTTATATGGCCCATTGAATAAGCACAGTAGTGTTTCCCCACTTTCCCCCACCTGTGACCTCCCGCTTGGCCCATAGACTTTACATCGTGGAGATGTCACAGAGAATATAAAAACTCCTTGGATCAAAAATCCCTAACAGAAAGTCAGAACCGACCTTGTTTGCAGTTTGAGGTGTCCTGTCAACTATGGGGGAAAATGCTTTTTGGGCCAGTGGGGAATTTTGGAATTCTGCAAAAAAAAAAAAATTGTCAGTTGTTGTTTGGAAATGCACCAGAAAGATAGTTGATTGTTGACTCATTTCCAGGACATAAAATACTGGGTGGGAGTTGGTAAACTCACCCAAGCACAGCAAAATAATGAGAAAATAAAAAAGTACCTGGGGAGGGTGGGGTCATTGCAGATGCAAACACTGCCATACACCTCTGGTGGGTCATGGGTGATGATCGGATCGTGAGAGATTTTCTATGAGTCTATGCACTGTTTTTGGGAAATCCAGCATAGTTGATCCTTAAAGGTCTAGAGTGAAAGATTTACGGTAAACTATTGGCAGAATATGGCAGAAATTAAATATGTCTGGTGGAGGCCTGTCCCCATGAACATAGTAAAAGCTGTCTCATACCTGAGGTGCCCAGTGAGAGGGGAGGCAGAGAGACGCTGTGCTGCTGCCAGAGGAGTGCTGACTGAGATTACAGTTTGAGAATAAATTACAAAATAATAGATTGATCATTTGTAACATTACAAATGTATCTTGACATATTTGTGCCCATCTCTGTGTATATATATAATATAAAATTTCTAACATTTTGTGCACATTGCCATTACCTGTATTTTGCAGCATTAGATGGTATTGTGAAAGTCTCTCAAGCAATGTCTGACCAAAAACATTAATTTGAATGCATATAAGTGATGAAAAGATTCAGGAATGTTCTGTTTCCCGGGATGGTTGAATTATCAAATTATCTACATTAAAATAAATCAGACTCTTCCAATCCAAAGCAACACTAGTGACCTTTAAGCCAGATTTATATTATAAATAAATTTTACAGGATTGCAGTAAATAGGCCCATAAAGCAGTGATACCCTATGTTGGGTGGCCCACCAACCATTTCCTAATTCATAATGAAAATAAATGTTTAATGTCTCTTAGCTGTTACTGGGAAATTGGCATATTAGCCTAAACACACTAAAACAGCTTTTCATTCTGTCCCTGGTAGCAGCAATATGTTTATGATTCATGTTTATGAATGATTTCAAAGTTTGAGTGATTCCATGATGGAAGAGGGTCCAGACGCAACGCATTTTACAGAACACTAAAAGGAGATAACAAGCTATACTTTGCATGAAAATAATGTGTTCTTTATTAGACATTAGATTGCGGTAAATACTAGAAATAACAGTAGACAGACAGAATTAGACCCTTTATTAAACTCTCATTAGACTTTATTAGAGGGTAATTTAGGATACATTACAACAGAACTGTACGGTAAACTAGAGTGAAATGTGTCTCTAATTACACTGTAATAAAGTTTTATAATGGTTTTTGTCTAAAATTTGGTACAAAGTATGGTTTGTTAAATCTTAGTTTACTTTTATATGGCATTTAATTAGGGTGTGGCTGTGTGTGCTGTCTAATAAAGAACACATTATTTCTACTGTTTGTCTAATTGTCTTAATTTGTCTGTCTTAGTGTAAAAACAGTGTAAATGAGAGTTTGACTGTGGTTAATACCAAATAACTGTACATAAAATATAAATGTAACCAAAGCATTTACAACTAAAATGCAGTTGCAGCTATTAATTGCAGTAAAATACCTGATTTGTCTGTCATATAGTCCTAGTGTTGATCTTTGTACCAAGTTATTGTAGTTAATAAGTCCCTTAACTTGAAAAGAAGGAATTTCAAAGTAAGGCGAGTTATGGTTTTATTAGAAAAGTAAGTCGAGTATCCCTGCCATTAAGTCTAAGTACATGAGAAGAGAAGGAGGAAATAACTAGCATGTTTATCAGACAGATTTACAGTGTCACCTCAGGTACAACCCTGCATATTTACATGGAGACTGAAAGCCTGGATTCTTCTGGAGAACACACACGCACACACGCAAACACGCACATAGTAAAACATGCACTGACACAAACACAGATATTTGAATAAAATGCTGAAAAAAATGTTTTAAAACCATATATAGCCAAAAAACAGATGCACGTATTGCGTTTAATCTGAAATATGTGTGGTTGTGGAATGCAGGAAGATAAGAGAAGGTTCAGCCCTGTGACACACACCAGTGAGTCAAAACCAGGTGCCGCTCCACAGAGATAAGCCAACAGTCACTCAAACAGAAAACACAATCGTACGAGACACAAACACACACAGCTTGTTGCTGTGTACCACTCACAGGAGCTTTGAGATAATGTAGTTCTAACTTTTTTTTTTTTTTTAAGTGTCTTGGCAGAATTTGACGCTGACAGAAGTTGACAGAATTTGAAAAGACAAGTTGAGGTGATTTAGTAATGATTCAAAACAAATTAACTTTTCTGGTCAAATAAACTTGATATTAATTCAGTTGCACTAGAGAAAACATGTTCAATAAGTTCAATATATTAAGTTGAACCGGCAACTCTTCAGTCACACCGACGAACAGAATTTGATCTTCTTTCACATTTTCTCAGTTTGAAGAGTCAGCTCTTCATTTCACACAGAGAACCTCCAGCTGTAGCTGCTCTAGTTGGAGCTGCTTTGTTCCAGTACAAACACAAGGAAAAGATGTGAAACTGCTCCAAGCGAATTTATTAAATTTTAAGAAGTCAATGTGTCATTTTTCGAGGTTTTCATTGGAAAAAAAAGCAGCCATAACTTATCTTAAAGTGTATTAGAGACACGCAGCAGGTTTTTGTCTTATGTTTTCTTCAAACTAGCTTATGAAAACAAGTGGTCTGAGGAGAGTTTTAACTCTCTCGCAATGCATGCTGGGAAGTCTGCTAATATGCTGATTATGTTTCTTAGTAAACTTAATTTAATGAGTGGATCAAGCTCTGCGCAGTACATTCATTCAACTCATCATTTCAAAATAAAAGACTTCCAGTTAGAAGAACTTATGTCTATAAATTCTTTAGTGTTCTGAAATATATACCAATTTAATTTTAACTTGAATAAATAGAACTTAAAGCAAATAAGTGAATGAAACACAGCTGTGTAGGGGTTTACAAAATAGCTGTAGAAGGGACGTGTGTGTGTGTGTGTGTGTGTGTGTGTGTGTGTGTGTGTGAGGCAGAGACAGAGGGAGAGAAATGGCCGTCTCAGTCATAAATCTGCCCCAAGCCAATCTAATTGCCCATAACCATACATCACTCCACGCCACTCTGCTGCTATTAACCATGAACCTGGGCCTCTCTGTCACTTGCGCAATATAAATAACCTGCTGCACTGTCCCAAGGGACGCTTTCAAAGGCACAAATCGGGTTAAAGAGAAGCAAATTGCATGTTGTGGTTACACTAAGAACTGCATTACAGATTCAGTCGCATTTCCTGAAATTGATCACATTACGATCTGACCTTTGAGTAAACAGTTTGATTGTGGGATTTTTGTCTTGGCAGTTACATCATATTCAAGTGTTGGACAACAGAGGTGGCTGACAAATTGAATTACTGCTGATTTATGGCGGAACTGGCCCTTTGATGCACATATAAACGATAAATAATCCACAGTCCATTGACCGCCTAGCTGCAGGGACACTATGGGCGCCATTAGCTTTCTGATCCTAACAATGTGACAGGGCTGACTAAGGCGATGTTGTAATAATGATATATCATAACAAAACACAGTGCTTCCTCCTCAGGGAATTTCATTTTCTCTGAGCAGGGACTGGAGCCTGCAAGTAAAGGACAATCTTCCTGCTCTCATACTGTCCCGGCTCCCTCCCTACTTTTGGCAAACAGTAATTTTCAATGTGACGTGAAATAAGTGCAAGCTGAGGAAATGATAACAATTATATCAGAAATGAAAGCTAACATTTCACACCTGTGGACCAACAAAAATAGCGCAGTAACTATTGTGCTTTTGCTACTATGAATAGAGTTCGTACAGCTTTTTGAAAGTAAGATTCAAGCACTTTTCAAGCACTTTCCACACTCTCAAAGGCTTTGTCATCACAAATTAATACTAATAAATAAATACTACTATAAATGCAGTCGCAAATTCCCTTTTACCGGGATTCAGGAACCTGCAGCTCCAGAGCCATGTGGCCCATGTTGCCCCACTGCAGTGGCTCCCAGTGGCTTTAACAAACAAATCCTATGGGGAAAAAAAAGTTTTTTAACGTAATTTTCATTTATCATTGTTGTAGGACTTTAGAAATTCTTACATTCTCTATAAAAATGTGTAGCTTATACACTGAAAAAAAAAGTTTTAATATTGTATTTGTGCAATAGCCTACATCTATGGCTCACCACTTTTTCCTCTAAATTCCCCAAAAGTCGAGTCGGCATACAGGCTAGCTATGGATGCTAAATCCCTCCAAAAAAAGAAAAGCCAGAGCAAAATAAGAGCATTTAATAATTTCATCTCCCCAAGGTTTTTTTCCCCCTTTTGATAGCAACGGTTTGTTACACAGAGCCATCTGGGAAGTCATCATTGGAAACTGTTTGGAAAAGGGCAGGCACTTTGAAAAACACTTGGCAGGTGAGTGGAGGAACCATCCGTCTATCTCGTCTAACTTCAACCAATGAGATCAAACTCTTGCAGAGGCTGGTCAGGATAAAAGTGAAAACATCTTTTCCATCGGGAAAACCCTTCGGTGCCGTTCTTAGCTCTTCATTTGATGAAGAAATACTCTGGTTCTGATATAACTGACGCTATCACGGTATCCACGCGAACCTCTTAAGGAGCCGCCATTGTTTGTTCGAGACGAGTCGCTTTCATGGATGCTTCTCGCTGTCGTCACACCTAAAACCACAAACGTTGCTGCCAGTAGTCCCATCCAGGACGCTGACTGGCTGCAACACTTTTGGTGCGGACACAAACAGATAACTTGAAGCCTGGCAAGGTGGACTCTCACATGATCTTGCGGATTCAGCCGCCTCGCAAAGTAATCATACACACACCAAACAATGTATAATGTCACTTTGTTTTACCAGCTGTCCATATTAACTTTGATTGTATGTTTGGATAATGATAATTTAACGCTTTCTAATTTCCAGAGTAAGGGATCGACAGAGGACATATCTAGCTATCAGTGACAAACGTGATGATGGGACAATTTAATTCCAAATATTGAAAGAGTTTTGTTTTACATGACAAACACAAGACAAATACAGTATAAACTCTGAAACACAGCAAAGACGGTCTGATAATAAAGCAATAGTATTACAGATCAACCCGCTTAGTTTAATCTGAGAAATATGGGCTCCATGTATAACCTGAATTGAAGTAAGAGGTGAGTCAAGCGTTTTTCAGGGGACGTATTCAAATTCAGGCACATTTCTAACCTTGAAAACATAATGGTTAAAATGAAGCATTTGTGAAAGTCATGAAAGTCTGAATACTTTAAGGCGTATATTCAAATCACAAATCTCAGAAAGTAATGAAACTGTACTAAGGGATAGTTGCTCACGGGGGATTTTAAATGCACCACAAATGATGATTATAGATAGTGTTTATCCTACATGTTCTGTATATTAACTTAAGTCTACCTGTGGGATTTATTCCTGTGTCTCTCAGATAGTGTCTCATTTGGTTTTTGATGAGAGGGATTGATTCATTAAGGACAGCTCTGTCTGCCAGACTGGAGAGTGAGAAAATCCTGCTTATGAAGCTTTTTTCCCCCCCTGTGACCACATGTACAAATACTACAATAAAAAGCGAATTGTCTGTAGTGATTCACACGAATTCAGCACTAACCCTCCCCACCCCCGCAACACATGCCGTCTGAGACGACACCTGGAAATAAGGTGAGTCCCTGAAGTGATGAGCTCATCAAAGAGCCAATAGCATAACCGAAAAAAATGATGAGGTCGCATGCCAGGGGGCAAGGTGGCTGATTGCTCATGAACGCTCGTGTAGCCACTCACACGTGTAGCTGCGTTGACACTGAAACCTCTTAGAATTAAGCGACAGCTGTAGAGGATCATGAGGCCACAGAGTAAGAAATTAAATCCCAGGGCTGGAGAGCAGAGAAGCGCAGCACAGGCAAGAGAAACCTGAAAAATAGAGGGCATGACACACAGACACGGCTCAAATTCATTCCTTGACTGCTAGGAATTGCTTCGTTCTGTAAATGTTGAAGTATCCACAAATCTAGCTGCATATGTGTCATAAAGTGAGAGAATTTATGAATAAAGCCATTCTTACATGTTTGTTCAAAGGGGAAACTAACCCTGGGTTTTAGTACATCATTCACATCCCTCTATCTTGGATATAACCAAAGATGATACTGACCTTCTAAAGATCTGCCAATTTTACCCGGAAAACCATTAAAAACTGCAGAAAACTCATCCTGCATTCAGGGTCGTACACAAAATGTGTGTCCAATGAAACTCTTTCTTGCTTTTGACACAGCGGAGCATGGACGGAGATTCATCCGATCCTGTGATGTCCTCAACTCCGCTATTTAATTAGAGTTTTCCGGATAGCTTTAGCAGATTACTCGTTGCTAAAGTATCTGACAGTAACTGTTAGTTGTCTGTAGCAGGCAACAGAACTGGGTTCAACAGCCTCCCAGTGAACATGGCCAGTCACCAGGGCGAACACCCTTAGCCCCAGGGTGTTTGAGGTCTATTCTCTGTTGTCAACCTGGCCCTCGTTAGTCTCTGAGGCCGTTTTGGTCTGGCTGTGTTCACTGGGAGCTCTCAGTCTAGGAAGAGTCAGCTAATAGGACCACTCTCCTTACTACATCCATGGACCGCTTTAACACGACTGGCTACTGTAAATGCCAATCAATGTCTACAACAAGTCCCTCCCCATCTGCCTGTTTTACAGGAAATATGTAAGCAATAAGCACTCTGACAGCTGTTTCATGGAAACTTTAATGCATGATCTTTTCAATGTAAAGAAATTGTGATATGAAACAATATTTGTAGCATGTAACATAGAAACAATAACAATGCATCAATCACAGTCATTTTATTTATTTTTTTATTTATGTAAAAATGTTTTCACATTATAAATGAAAGAAATTTTACAGCTAATTCTGAATTGGTAGGTGCAACAATGTCTGCACCATATTCACTAAATGTCATTCTTGAACTTGGAACCACAGTGGCTTTTATATTAGTGTGTGTGTGTGTGTGTGTGTGTGTGTGTGTGTGTG
>JAJHUR010075180.1:0-14790 GCA_027495735.1 Lutjanus campechanus | reverse complement strand
CACGTGTAGCTGCGTTGACACTGAAACCTCTTAGAATTAAGCGACAGCTGTAGAGGATCATGAGGCCACAGAGTAAGAAATTAAATCCCAGGGCTGGAGAGCAGAGAAGCGCAGCACAGGCAAGAGAAACCTGAAAAATAGAGGGCATGACACACAGACACGGCTCAAATTCATTCCTTGACTGCTAGGAATTGCTTCGTTCTGTAAATGTTAAAGTATCCACAAATCTAGCTGCATATGTGTCATAAAGTGAGAGAATTTATGAATGAAGCCATTCTTACATGTTTGTTCAAAGGGGAAACTAACCCTGGGTTTTAGTACATCATTCACATCCCTCTATCTTGGATATAACCAAAGATGATACTGACCTTCTAAAGATCTGCCAATTACTAACGTATTAGGAAACCAGGACTAACAAATTACAAATCTCTTGCATTGATATGGAAATAATATCTCTTAGATATTCCTTTATTTGATACTGAAATAGCTTCAAAAACTTTATACACAAAATGGTGTTTAACTTTTTATTTCAAGTACTATTAAAGGTCCCATGAATTTCCCAAGCATTTGGCCCAACAATAAGAAAAACACTGTTTTGTATGTATTCTTGGATATTTTTAATGGTATTTAAGAGTTTTTCTTTACCCAGAAAACCATTAAAAACTGCAGAAGACTCATCCTGCATTCAGGGTCGTACACAAAATGTGTGTCCAATGAAACTCTTTCTCGCTTTTGACACAGCGGAGCATGGACGGAGATTCATCCGATCCTGTGATGTCCTCAACTCCGCTATTTGATTAGAGTTTTCTGGATAGCTTCAGCAGATTACTCGTTGCTAAAGTATCTGACAGTAACTGTTAGTTGTCTGTAGCAGGCAACAGAACTGGGTTCAACAGCCTCCGAGTGAACATGGCCAGTCACCAGGGCGAACACCCTTAGCCCCAGGGTGTTTGAGGTCTATTCTCTGTTGTCAACCTGGCCCTTGTTGGTCTCTGAGGCTGTTTTGGTCTGGCTGTGTTCACTGGGAGCTCTCAGTCTAGGAAGAGTCAGCTAATAGGACCACTCTCCTTACTACATCCATGGACCACTTTAACACGACTGGCTACTGTAAATGCCAATCAATGTCTACAACAAGTCCCTCCCCATCTGCCTGTTTTACAGGAAATATGTAAGCAATAAGCACTCTGACAGCTGTTTCATGGAAACTTTAATGCATGATCTTTTCAATGTAAAGAAATTGTGATATGAAACAATATTTGTAGCATGTAACATAGAAACAATAACAATGCATCAATCACAGTCATTTTATTTATTTTTTTATTTATGTAAAAATGTTTTCACATTATAAATGAAAGAAATTTTACAGCTAATTCTGAATTGGTAGGTGCAACAATGTCTGCACCATATTCACTAAATGTCATTCTTGAACTTGGAACCACAGTGGCTTTTATATTAGTGTGTGTGTGTGTGTGTGTGTGTGTGTGTGTGTGTGTGTGTGTGTGTGGTCTTCTCTAGCTAGCCCTCAGTCTTGGTGCAGTCGTAAGGTTTCCACCACTGTGCAAACTGCAGGACTTTTTTCCTCTGATCGTCAAAGTTTTCTCTAATTAATTTCCTCCAACGTCTCGGCTCCAAGTCCATCATGCCTCCGACCACCTCCTGTGAGGGACAGAGGGATTGATCATACAGAAATACTGCTGTAAAATTAACTGGAAATAGTTTGCCGTACAGTTGCAAATGCACAGTAAAGCTTTATGACATTAATGGAATCAAATGAGGGTGACTTCTACCAGCTAAAAAAAGAGGAACACATAATGATGTACCAAATATTACAGCCTTAATGCGCACACTGACCTTGCCGAAGTAATGGGGGAACTTCTGTTCATTTTCAATGACATGAGCAAACCCTCCCTGGAGTCCAAAGTCTACAGCAAAGTAGGGCAGACCTCGAGGAACCTAAGAAGCATCAAACATTTCACAAGGATGAAAGAGAAGAGGTTAAGAGGGAAACAAGTCAGGCAAGACAGGAACTTGAAAAACTGAAAAAGTGAGGAAAACCAAATAAATATTGCTGAAAAGACACAAGTGAGCATACAGCTTGGCGGATGTCTTTTGAAGAGAGGTCGACGACCTTCTTGTTCATGGCCCATTCCTCATCACACTCCATGATAGCTTTCTGAAGGCACATAGAAACTGTTACAACCCGTGTAAGCTTTAAGTTAGTAAGTTAATCAGAATGATGAGAGTCACACACAGACCTTAAAGTATATGGGAGCCATATCGCCCAGTTCTCGGGGTAGTGGGATACACTCAAGGACCATGTGTTGTCGTCTGCGTGGGTTCATGTGTGTTTCCATGAACACGCAGTCCAGGTCCTGGGACTCAAACATACGCACCAAAGTACGCCGGAACAGCTGAGGACAGCAAAGCAGCACAGAGGCGAACTCAATTCAATTTTACAGTAAACACTGAAAATAAAAGCAACATCTGTAAAACAGCTGTCAGTCATAGAAGCTGTCACCACTTCAGGCAGGACTGATAAGTTTTGGAGCACCGATCGGCTTACCTGCATTTCAGACCAGACATCCTCATCCAATCCGGTGGCAGAGCAGTGATGCTGGAGAGGACAGATGAGACAGTGGCCCTCTGCCATCGACACCCCTGCAGGCAGGCTCAGGTACGCCTGGACACAAGATCACAAGGACACACACACAAGACAAAATTTAGAAATGCATTGATTAAACTGTAGATTTTCATATATTGTTTTTTCAGTCCAAAATTTAGAGCTGCAATGATTACTTATTTTGTGAACTGACAGATAATTACTTGGGTGCAATTTTGATAATCGATTCATCTCTTTCAGAAATGTAAATATTTCCTGGTTTCCTTATTCTTTTATGATTGTAAATTGTAAGTGCACAGCGCATGTCACCAGGGGTCAGTCACTCTACTAGTGGACAAGTCGTGCAGCTGAGCTAAGAAACATGGCGTCTGGTGGATAAAGTTAGGACTAACTAAGAAAAATGCCTCTGCCCCTGTTTGGGACTATTTTGGATTGAGTCCCGATAAGGGTAAGCAAACAAACACTGCACTGGTTTGAGTTTGTCAGTGATTAAAGGCTGCAGCTTCGCAAGACCCAAACAAAGCTCCTGAGTGTGTGTTGATTTCCAACTGCAAGAACTGCATTGCTATGACAATCATCTTCACTTACGTTCAGGGAGCACCGCCAAATGTCAGGAAAGTATGAAGATATTTAAAAATAGATGCGTGCTAGCCTAAAACAGAAACCCAAAAGGCAGACTATGAAAAAACAAAACACCAACAGAATTTAGGAGTGAACAGAAGCAGCGGATGAAGTGGCTCAAATATAACACACAATGTAATGTGTGCTGTGAGTTTCCTCAACTAGCCAAGAAGTCTAGCACGTGGGGCCAGTGCCTAAAAATATCGCTTTAAAGCCCAAACAATAAATTAATTGAGAAAAACAAAAACGGATTCATTGACAATTAAAATAATCACTGTTGCAACCCTATTTCAGGAGGAAATCTGCAAATCATCATATTTGGGAACCAGTAAATGATTCACATTTTTTGCTTGATAGATGACTTAAACAATGAATAGATTATCAAAGTTGTTGACTGATTAATATCAGCAGAAACTTTCTCACCGCGCCTCCAAACAGCCTACATTCACGACCCCTTTACCTTGCTCCCTATTGCCACGATGAGGTGCTTCTGGAGCTCTTGGCTGCTGAAGCAGTGTTGGCACTTCTCCATGGAGGCAGCCAGCCTCCTACTCTCCCCGATGGCTTTGTTCCTCATCCGCTCCTCCTCCCTGCCCTCACCCTCCCGTTGCGCTGCACCCGATACAAACATGTCATCCAGCGTGTAGTTGTCACCGTCTGTCTTCCCCATCATCTGGACAGAGGAGTGGAGTAGGAGTGGCGGGGATGGAGAAGACGGGGAAAACCAAGGAGATGGAGAGGAGAAGAGAGAAATGGTGAGCAATGTTTAACAGGGGTGTGATCATTCTTTGTCAAATTTGGAAACTTGATGAAGTGTAAAGTAAGTAAATCTTTTTATGGTGTATTTGAAGGGATTGTTTGGATTATTTGAAATGGGGTTGTATGAGGAATTTATTGATAGTCAGTGTAGTAGATGCAAGTCAGCACAGCAAGTTTGGAGAAGTACGGAGGAGTACCGGAATTCAAGCCCAGCAATGTACTGCTGTGGACAGGGTCAGTAGCAAAACATATTTTAGCCGCTTAAAAAGGCTCCACCCAAAATAAGTAAGCTATATTTAGAATATTTTCACAGCTTAACTTTGCTGTCACACAGGCTTATCTGATGGACATCTGCCATTATACAAGCCAAATAGCGCTCTCTTCAAATCAACCAAACTTCAAAGACGAAATCACTCATTTTACTTTGCAGAACTCAAAAGTAGCTGGTCAAACACAGACACAATGTTTTAATTTGTTTGTGTTATTGTGTAACTTTGGTGAATCCAATCAAAGCTTTAAAAACACAGAAGTCACAAAATAACACAAACAAACTATCCGATTGAGGCAGCATTAGACCAGCAACTTCCGTGTTCTGCATAGTAAAATGAATGATTTGGCCTACGGAGTTTGGTTGGTTTGGACAGAGCGATATATTTGGCTTGTATAGTGGTGGTTTCTCATCAGAGAAGGCCATCTGACAGCAAGGTTAAGTGGTGAAAATATACTACTATACACTTAAACTTGAACCGATATTGGTATTTTTTAGGTTCACCTTTTATTAGTGGCTATAATATCTTCCCTTCCTGAGTCTGTCCACAGCAGTACACTGCTCAGCTTCCTTCAACAGTATTCCTGCTACTTTTCCAAACTGGGGGCATAGTGACTGCCATCTACTGTAGAAAATACACTGACAATCCAAAAGTGCCTCATAAAACCCCACCTCAGACAATCCTAAGTATCCTTTAAAATAAATTATGCATATGTTGTTGTTTTTTGATAAAGAGAATAAGTGTAGCTTTAACTTTGCATTTCAGGCTTAAAAAACATTGGCACTACTTTGAAACGGGAAAGAAAGTCATGGTAATCCTTCAAAAATTATATCGAGTGTCCTTATAAACTGGCTGGTGGCTCCACTTATTAGTGTATGTACGCAGTATTACCACCTATGCCGTTTCCACGCCGTGTTCTGTGTGCGCCATGGGCCTGTGCTGCCCTGTATGCAAGTTGGTCTGTGCACGTTAAGAGTGTGAGGCAGGATGGCGAGTATCGACTCTGGTGTTTTCTACGTCTGAGTCTTGTCACCATGGCGACCAGGCAACAGGTTGGGAATCTGTGTGTATGTGAGAGAGCGAGAGGCAAGCATGGCTGAAGTGTGTGTGCATGACTCGCTGTGTGGGAGTGAGGAGTGTGTGAGTGAGTGAGAATGAAAATTGGATTAGTTTAGTGACAGTGTGGGAGGGAATGTGTGTGTGTGTGTGTGTGTGTGTAGGAGTGAGTGTGTACAACGGACTGCATCTAAGTGTGTGTGTACAGTTTTATTTTCCTACACACACACACATAAATGCCATCACTCTCACATACTTACATAAAGACTAATTAGGCTGTAATATGCTAGTAATAAATCAACGTCCAGTGCTGATGATTGTGTCTTCCCATAAGCCTTAGCTAATGAGAAATGGACACATTGTTGATGCAATTTAAATTATAGATAGAGCGTGGAAGGGATTAACATATGTCTGGCACGCCACTCATGTTTTATTAAAAAATACGCCACGATAAATCTGCAGACAATGCTAGTCTGCTATTTTAACAGACTCCGTCTCTGACCAATGGATAAAACTGGTATTTATAGAAGCCCTGCCATGGTAACTGTAGATGTATTTTTAGTGTCACTCTTTGTAGGTGCAGAACGTGTGTGTGTATTTTTATACGCATGCATGTGTAATGAATATATGAGTGAGGGTCAGTGATCGTGTGTGAGCGTGTGTGTGAGGGAAAGTGTGCGATCGAGGGCAGAGAAAGTCGGAGAAAGGAAAAACATGGACCGAGCTCAAGCATTTGTCTTTTTTATTGCCATGGCAACTCCTCCATCCCTTTTGTTTATTAATGCTTCCTTTTCCCTCTCTCTCTCTCTCTCACACATACACACCTGTCAGTAGGATTTTCACACTATTTGTTGTCATATAGCTACTTTACAGAGAGAGGAGAAGTAAACAAGAAGAGAGGAGAAGAAGAAAAATGTGTCTCGGCTCGTTGAAAAGTGCAGTCTGTAAAACTGCTGATAGACTGACAGGCGCACCACAACCTGCCAGTGCCCATCTGCTGCTGCACGTCTATTTCAAGCACACAGTGGAGCAGAGAGTCGCACATAGAGACAAGTAGATGCAAGAGTAGTAGTGGAGAAGAATGGATAACGACACAGAACCGAACGCACACCCTTCTGACAGAACAAAACCTAAACGTCTATCTGCTCATATCACAGCAGCAGGGATGGATGATCCACTAACCAAATATGACGGATCAAACAAAGATAGTGGAGAAAATTTATTTTTGGAACTGTGGGTCATCGGTCTACATGTTGTTTTTTTTATCAAGTTTTCAGTTACAGGTTATCTATACTGCCTCTGGTGATATGTGGTACCTGTGTTTCCCATTGCTTTTTGCAAATAAAACAGGAGTGAGGAAAGAGAAAAGGTTTGATAAGTGATTCATTATCACCAGGCCTTAACAAATCAGAGTATTCTGCCGACCAGAAACTGGATCCAAAATGGAACAGACCATTGGAAAAAAAAATCCCTATCAGACTGGCAATACGTCATCCAGCCCAAGACAACAAAGCCATCTCCCCTTCTGGGGGAAAACTCACGGTTTCATATAATGAGAGAG
Source organism: Lutjanus campechanus (assembly GCA_027495735.1). Lineage (NCBI taxonomy): Eukaryota > Metazoa > Chordata > Actinopteri > Lutjaniformes > Lutjanidae > Lutjanus > Lutjanus campechanus. The sequence continues at coordinate 7,904 of JAJHUR010075180.1, read as the reverse complement.
ATAAGAAAGGGCCGAAAAGCTGCTGCGTAGCATGTTGTAAAACAATTAATATACAAATCCATCTCAATCTCTGGTTCCTCATCCTTCCTGGAAAGGAAAAGGAGAGCAAAATGAGAGCTGCAAGAATTCATGGGCCTCCAGAGAACTGTATTTGTTACTACTAATGGAGAGCTACCGTTAGCTTGAGTGTGAGGCTGCTGGAGTTCAGTCATAACGTTACATCTCAGCCCAGCTTAATTCAACAATTGTCTATTGACAGATTTTGTTATTTATAGACATTAAACCAGAGACTCCTTTAGCAAAACATCATCATTGTCAGCTTCATTCAAACATCTCAGTTCATCTTTTCACTGTTCCAACATTCAACAACTCTGGTTTCGTTGAGATAAACCCTTAATTTACAGCCCATCAATCGCTTCACAAAGTCTTCAATGGAAATTTACTTATTCTGACAAATTCTGCATCAAAATATTTTTCCTACTCAACCAGCTACACCAATCCACAATCTACTTCTGTCTATCGTGTTTTCCCCACTTCATTTAACTTTATTAAAAATGAATATATCAGTTGATAAACAGACCTCTGTAGCCTACAACAACAGATACGAGCCAACTTGATCTGCCAGATTGAGTTTGCCAACCTTAGGTACAAACTGTTCTGTTGTGCACTGATTCATTATTTTCAACACATCTAAACTGCCACTGTCCACAATAAATTAAACATCTCTTTTCTTTTCGCTTCATAAGTTGAATAAGCTGCCACTGTGTTGAGTACACGCAATCCTCTGACTAACTCTGAGCTGGCGTCCGATCTGACAAGTCAGAGAAGAAACAAATAGAGAAGAGAGGGGAAACCAGCAGCATTGGCTCTATGAAAATACGAAAACCCAGCAGGGCCAGAGCAATGGTACTCCAGTGTGCTATAAAGGAACCACAGGTGTGCTTTGAGGATTAAATGATAAAGAAAATCAAATAATGAAAGAACATTTGAAATAATCAAACCGCTTTCATTTTGTAAATTAATGCAATCTGGCTCCTTTGATTATGTTTGATAATTACAGTTAAGTGTTATTAGCAAAGTGTCTTTGACGCAGTTTAAAGCTGCAATCTTGTGATAACATCAGGTCTCAGTTTGCAAGATTTTGAAGAACCTTGCCCTTATGTTGTCAGTAGATTCGGGCCACGGTGGCTGAAGGTCATGAACCACCGAGCCCTCTATCGTCTTAACGCTGCGATTTAAAAGCCTTCTGTATTTGACGTAGTGTCCCCTCAGAGTTGCCGTGATGCAGGACTTGTTGGCAAAGTTTTGTTTTTAACAAAAATAAAAAAATAAGCTGTTACTGCTGGTCATTGCACTAATCAGTTCCTACACTTTTACATAATGATATGCTGTAATTTATGTGTCATGATAGCCCTCTACAGACTCTACAAATTAAAGGAAAACACAACAATGTTTCATGTTTGAAAATGAGTCACCTGTCTATAAGTAGACTTAGAGTCTAAAGCAATCACTCAGTTACTAGACAAATAACTTCCATTTCAATAAAATAATTTTCATGTTTTTCTTCATTTTTTGTTTTTAAGCCAACGCTCATTGAAAAAGCTACCTGCCTGCACTGTGTTTGTTAAAAGACGGACAGATCACGCTAAGAGCAGAGCTGCGAGCCAGGCTCAGACGGAACCGTCTTCACTCTGTGCAAAAGGCAAAATCACTGAGGCTGTCTCTGACTTATTTTGTTTCTTAATCTAAAAAGCAAACCATTCAGTTAAGAGAGTGATTTACTATGAAGTTAATGCATTTACAGTTTCAAGCAGTTTCAAGCACTCTATCTAAAATCCAAGCCCTTTTCAAACCTTGAAACATTACACTAAAATTTAAGCATTTTCAAGAATTTCCAGCTCCAGTAAGAACCATGGCTAATGTTACATCTCCATGTCCCGTTTATGTTCTTATTAAACCTTCCAAGTAAGCCAAATTCAAGACTTCTTTCTTTCTTAGCTTAGCTTCCTCATTACAGCTAGCCAGCCACCTTCTTTTAGGCTTAAGAGGCTGAAGACAACTGAGCTACAGACACGTGGTGCAGAGACATCTTTACACCCTGGACTGGGGTGTATGTTGGAGACTAAATGTAAACATATTTGTGCTTGTTTGCAAGAAATCTCCAGAGAGCACCTTTAATTCCTTGTAACACTGTTCATTCTAGTTATAATGAACAACATCCTAGGTTGTCGCCATTGTTGCCAAGATGTGTTCGTTCAGCAGCTGCCTGGATGCAGTGAGGTTTTTTTTTCTTACCTTGGCAGCCATGCGAGAGTAGAGGGCATTCTGATCCTGTGAAGAGCTCATCTTCTCCCTCCTCACCATCTCCTTCAGACCCACATTGTCATCATCCTGGAAGTAGCGCACACGCTGTCCGTCAACATGAGTCTCAATCTGAAGAGAGAGGGAGAGAGCGGGGAACGTGAAAAAAAAAAAAGAGGCGATGTGTTGAAAGTGAAATTTGCTGGAAATTGGACGCTGCATGTAAAAGAGACACAATCTTAAAATCTATTCAAATCACAATCCTTGAAAGGAGGAATGAGAAAGTGACAGATACAGGACAGTGGAGAGAAGAGAGCAGCAGAAGATGACATGAAGAAAGACAGACAGACGAAAAAGGGGCAGACCTGAGACAGAGAGACTGATCATGAGGGAAACAGAGAGACAGTAAAAGAGACTGCACCACTTTATAAATTTTTAATACCCATAAACAGAGAATGGACTGGAGAGCTTTGTTTACATTACACACGTTTCGACTTGGAGTCAGGTGGAGTCACTGCTCTCATTACACACTCTGATGAATACCAAATGACAAGGAACAAATAGCAGGACACAAACCTCTCATTTGCTGCCCTTTTTCTCAATACCTCCGTCCTCTATTTCTAAAATTCTGCTGGATTCTCTTTGTCTTAAGTGGTGGATTTCTGATGCAGTTCAAGATGTATTTTTTACCATGTGTGGAGCAGTACCGTTTTCATGTTTCCCTTCCTGCCGTCCTGTCATTTGTTTTTCTACTTTCTTTCAAACTGTCATCCCTCTCTCTTTACCGGTTTCTTCTTCCGTCGTCCTCCGTGGGGCTCCTGAGGTCCAGAGGGGGCATTGACTGGCCAGGCCCGACCTGATTGGTCTGTTCTGAACAGCAAGACTTCCTGGTCTTCACTGAGGCGACCCGTGACCTAAAAAAACAGAAAAACACGACACAGGCCAGTCATTTTCACCTCTGTTTAGTTTTCGTACAGCAGCGCACCAGACTGAAATTATTCCAGAAAAGTTGAGGATGTCATCTTGGGCTTTGGGAAACATTTCTCACTATTTTTCTGATGTTTTATAGAACAAAAATCGAATTAATTAAGCGAGAAAATAATTGACAGATCTATTGACACTGAAAAAAATGTTAGTTAGATAATACCTCAATAATTATTTGACAATGCAAAACATTTAACATATGACTGAAATAGTCCACGGTCTCCAACCTGTGCTGGGTCAGAAAGACTACGTTTGCTGATCATATTTACAACAAAATTAATGGCTATTCGAGCTACAAGTTTAAACAAAATGAACAATTCAATTAACATTTAATATCTAAAACCCATGAAAAACTGTTTTAATTAGTCTTGTAACATACTACCAACTGAACTAACTTGCCGGTCTCATTCAGGTACTTAAGAAAACTTGATGTTCGTCAGGAAGCAGGAGGAGAAACGAGGGGCTGTCAGGACAGAGAAACATTTGAGCTTTTATTATACTAATAATCAAGGTTCCGTCAGAATAGAAATGCCTTAAATAAACAGCTCAATTAACCTGAAATTTCATTAGTTTTTGCATAATAATTTGTCACAATCTATTCACAGGATTATATATTTCATTAGAAACATTCATTTCAAATACTCAATTTTCTATTCAGTCTTTCTGTGTATGATCACCTTGTTTGGCTTGATTGAAGTTGTTTCTCTTTGAAGACAAACTCGTTTGAAAAGTTGTACAGAGAACTTGTAAATGACAGACTGAACCTTTTGAATAAATGTAACTAGTTTTAAGGAGAAAAAAAAGAGAGGACCTGCTTTCTGTCCAAAAACTTAAGTAGTGAAAAACTTGTTATGCTTGTTATGAGGAGCACATCATGCAGGTTTGAGCTATTCTTGATTTTTAAAAGATTGTAAACAGGACACTTAATTTTACGTGATGCTCGCTTAAATATATTGTTGGGAGCCGTCAATCAGATTTATTATTTATTCAGAAGAAAAAATAGCTTTAAGAAACAAGAACAAGGAGGGAATAGCAGAGAGGATGGGAGACAGTCGCAAGAAAATAAAACTTTCGGCCTTTCAAGGCTCCAAGCGCAGTGAAAACGCTAAATATGAGCCAGACAGGCAACGGGAGTCAAAACACTGACTAGCGAGGACATGCCAAAAATCCTCCATAACAAGACAGATTGGAAGCATCTCGAATGAGTGCAAATCAACAGCACTCCATATCTAAGAGCGCTGAAGTACCTCTCAGCTGATAAGTGCACTAAAACCTAAGAATTACAGCGTTTTCCCTGAAATGTTGCTGAGGATTTCACCCTCTTCTTTTAATTTGGAAAGGACAGCCTTAGTGGGGATGAATCTGGCCTAACTCGCAAATGATAATATACAGGTTGTATAAATAATCACAGCCTGCTTTCCATGTGTTTATAAAGTTGTCTGGAGTCTGCTCATGCCAGAAGTAGGCATCCATTTATTTGTGCTTATGTGCGTGTGTGAGCGTGAAGCCAGAAACGGCATTAGCAATGCCAAAGAGGGGAGATAAAGCAGTGCTGGAGTGTCAGGGTGCTGCCATTGCTCCCTGTTAATTGCCTGTACTACAGACGCAGACAGGATGGCACATATAATCTCCCTGCCTCCCTCTCAATCCGTCTCGTTCTTGTCCTCTCGCACACATAAACATGGGGGCACACTCTGAATGACCCCCGGCAGGAGAGACATTTGTTTCCCATTAGGGTGTGCTGAGATGCCAAACAGCAGCCGCTTCCAAACGGACGGCAAGACGTAAAAGCCGAGAAGCGAAGAGGCTTCAAACAAACAAATTCCTTTTAAAAGCAGTCAGACGTAACAGCAGAGAATTTAGTTTCATCTGAAGACGAGTGTGCGTGAGGCGCTTTTCGTGCCCGCACAGTGAGAGAGATGGATGCTGCCGCATCCTGCTGTGCGTGAGTGTGTGTGTGCGTGTGTGAAGTTTAGAGAAGATATAGCCTTGAGTGTTTGGATTAGCATTTAGACTATGGGAGAGTGAAAAAAAAACAGCTAGCAGATAAATCTGACACAGGAAGATTCAGGGTGTGTGCATGTGTGTGTGTGTCAGCTTAGGTTATGTGTGTGAGTCTCTGTATCTAACTATTTCTGTGTTTGCATGTGTTTGCATCTGTGTGTGATTTGAGAGTGAGTGTATATATAGTTGTGGTCAAAAGTTTATATACACTTGTAAAGAGCATGTATATCATGGCAGTTTTGTGTTTCCAATGATTCCTGTAATTGAAACACACGTATCTTTGTCACAAAAAAAAACAATCATGCATTTTGATTCTTTCATAAATTTCTTAGAGTTTTTTTTGGAAATATGATTTATATGATATATAAATCTTTAAGAAACAAGAACACACATTTATTCGACGCCACAGTGGGAAAGTCTAAGGAGCTCAGCACAGATCTTAAAAAGTGAATCACTGACTTGAACAAGTCAGGAAAGTAAAGCAGCTACAGATCCCAAAATCAACTGTGCAAACAACTGTTTGTAAGTATAAAGTGCATGGCACAGTTGTGTCACCGCTATGATCAGGAAGAAAACGCAAGCTGTCATCTGCCGCTGAAAGACAATTGGTCAGGAGACTGCCACAGACTGAGAGGCTGCCTAACAAGAAGGAAGTCTTTGCTCCGGAAGCGGCATCTTAAGGCTCAACTGAAGTTTGCTGCTGATCCCATGGACAAAGAAAGGCCTTCTGGAGGAAACTTCTGTGCTCAGATGAAACAAACATTGAGCTATTTGACCACAAAGACCAGAAATATGTTTGAAGCAGGTGAGGCCTTAAACTCCAAGAACACCAAACCTACCATCAAGTATGGTGGTGGTTAGTATTATGCTCTGGGGCCGTTTTGCTGCCAGTGGAACTGGTGCTTTACAGAAAGTAAATGGAATAATGAAGGAGGAGGATTATCTCCAAATTCTTCAGGAAAACCTCAAATCATCAGCCAGAAGGTTGGATGTTCCAACAAGACAACGACCCCAAACAAACATCAAAAGTGATAAAGAAATGGCAAAATAGGGCTAGAATTAAGGTTTTAGATCAGCCTTCCTAAAGTTCTGACTTAAACCCCAGTGAGAACTTGTAGACTGTACTGAAGAAACAAAAAAGCCAACAAATTTAGTTGAACTGCACCAATTCTGTCAAGAAAGGTGGTCAAAGATACAACCAGAATCTCGTGGATGGCCACCAAAAGTGCCTAATTGAGGTGAAAATGGCCAAGGGACATTTAACCAAACATTAGTATTGCTGTGTGTATATTTTTGACCCAGCAGATTTTGACATATTTAAAGAATACCTGTAATAAATTTATGAATGACTGTTTTTTTTCAATCATTCCATCACAGAAAATTAAGACATACAGGAATCACTGGAAACTCAAAACTGCCATGATATACGTGCTCTTTACAAGCGTGTGTAAACTTTTGACCACAACTATATATCCAGTTTAGGATGGTGTGTTTGTATCTGGGAATTTACATGTGAAAATCTGCAGTGTAATTTAATGAAGTGCGTATCTGTGTTTGTGTATGTGTGCTGGATATATAGTAAATCGGGGGGGTGTCAGCAAGGGGGACAACTGCTCTCAGGAAACAGTATTTAGATAACAAGGAGACAGATAAAAAAGGAGAAAGAGAGAAATGAGGAAGGGAAATTTTATTTCAGAGAGAGTGAGTATTTTCTTTTTTTTCCCATCTTATTTTAAACTGTCTATGGCTAAAATAAAATGAAAAAAAAAAAGTTTTAATGTATTTTTTACAAGTAATAATTTCCTTAATCTCAATGCAGAGTTGCAATGAAAAGACAAGACACAGTGTGGCAGAGTCAAAAAAAATCTATCTATCTAAAAATCTGTTGAGTAAAATCCTATAGGCTGTGACTGTGGGCATTTTCAGAGGTGTAACAGGGAATCTGGGAATGTTTGTCATCACAGAAATAGAACCTAAGATTGTGATGTTCATTGTAACTTTGGCTCACTCACTGGAGAAGCTTGTGTATTATTATTATTATTACTACTACTATTATTATTATTATCATTATTATTATACTGTACGGTGTACTGTATATTATACTATATATACAGCATTATTATTTAATTTATGGATTACAGAATACTATGATACAGTAGAGTAGAATATTAGTAGTATACTGCATGGAATGTTTGCACCAGCGTCACAGTTTGGTCAAAACCAAAGATGCATGACCATTATGGAGATAACTGGGATGTAAACCACAGAGAGAATATTCAATTTAAGCTGACTTCAGGATGTTGAGGCTAATATTTTGTCTACCCTTGTTAAACATTAGTTACATTAGTCCAACAATGACCATGGCACTGAATGTGTAAGATTTAAATACAGCATTTACAGACCTGTTTTGATTTAGCAGTTTCTTGGAGCTTCCCTCGGGCGGCGTGGCTCTCTTTGGCTTTCTGTGCTGCTTCCAGCTGTGATTTCAGCTTCTCAACCATGGCCTGAAACACACACAAACACACACATACACACACACACACACACATTTACAACGCATAATGCTTTTTCACAGCCTGCACATTTACTGATCAAACAGTCAGTCAGTATAGGTC
>JAJHUR010075178.1:0-12632 GCA_027495735.1 Lutjanus campechanus | reverse complement strand
TGAGCTTTGGTGACACAGATGAATGAAACCAATTCTTAACCTTTGCTGTTTTTTTTCCAGTATTACTCATATTTGCATCATTCATACGGTGAGTTATTAGACAAACAATGCAGTGTTGAGACTGAATAAGCTTCTGCTGCTTCTTCACTCTAATAATTCATGTCTTAAAGACACTGTAAAGCAACACAGTGTCCTGCGTTTGTCACACTACAGAAACATGTTATTAATCACCCAGTCAAATTTGAATTATATAATTATAATAATTGCTAGTATGTACATTTTTTTCACATGTTTTATAGCAACTATGTTCTAACACGTATAATGTGTTTAGAAGAAAAACTCCCTTTAAGAGGATACAGGAAAAATTTCCTCCCCCAAGCAATAACACTGTACAATACTTCACCTCTGTCTGACAGACAGCACTCTGAACTCTCCACAGTGGGTTCTTCATAGTTCTTATAGTTCTGGTCCAACCAGATTTCCTGTTTGCACTGCTGGTCATGGCTAATTGCACATTTGTTAGCTCTCAATATCACTCTACCTCATTTCTCACCGTCTTGTGTATATAATTTATGTCTACTTACATTTGATATTTTGCACTGTGTTTTGGTACACTACTGCTACTGGTGTAGTGGATTTTGTACATTTCAGTATAGTACTATTGTATATTTTTAAGTTTATGTATATATGTCTTTCTCAAATATTCTAGTTTTTGACCTGTTTTTTTTCTGCTGCTGTAATACAAGAATTTCCCAGTTTGGGATCAATAAAGTACTATCTATCTATCTATCTATCTATCTATCTATCTATCTATCTATCTATCTATCTATCTATCTAAGAGCGACAGTTATGGGCAGGTCAGAGTATCAGGGTTTACTGCAAATTAAAACAAAGATTTACTGTTTGATTTTAGAATTATGCTACTTACTTTTAAAGGGCCAGTGTGTAGGACTTAGTGGCATCTAGTGGTGAGGTTGCACATTGCAACCAAAGCAATTCCGCTCACCTCCCCCTCCCCCTACAAGCATGTAGGAGAACCGACAGCCGCCACGAAACTTGCAGAAAACTTGTTTGGTTTGTCCGTTGGCTGTAGAAACATGGCTGTAAAATATGACAGACTCTGAAGAGAATTTGCTCCTTCTGTGGATATAAATGTCTCATACTAAGGTGACAAAAACACAATTCTTATTTTCAGGTGATTATATATGAAAACATGCTTGAATGAATATTATATTCAATTTTTATTCTGCCAGTAAATCCCCGTAAATCTTACACACTGGGTGTTTAAACACAACTGGATGAAAGATCTGTTACTGTATTCTATGATCTTTACATATCTTATGTATCTGTAAAAGTATGTGTTTATATGCATATTTCTGTTTTCCTGTTTTACTATTTTATTTTTACATTTCTACAGAGGGCTGGTCTGTTTAAGTGTTTCTATTCTTTTTTCAGTGGTTTGTCAAGAACCTTATAACTGTCTGTGTCTGTTTAGAAACTTGCACTTTCTATGATGCCTATAATGCATTATAAACATGCTTATAAAGTGTTCAGATCTTATAGCACTGTCGAATTATAATTATGTATTTTCATAAGGATTTATAACAATATTCATCCAGCATTTTATAATCATTGTAAGGTCAGGTGTCATTATACAACAATTCCTGGTCACTCACTTACTTTTTTACAAGGATCATAGAGAATTTTAATTCTCACAGTTGTAATTCATTCTAATCATTTTATAATGCATTATAATCACTGTTACAATATATTGCAAAAAAATGTCAATAGGTGACCAACACTTATGAAATATTATGATACTTGCCCGTATAAGTCATTATACTGTAAAAATCTTTAGAATGTCTTAAGATTATTTATGAGTACTTATAAATATAATCATACTGTTTTATAAGGAGGTTATAATGCACTATAATTAAGTTTATAATGCATTATGGATCTAATAGAAAGTGTCAGCATAAATACCTCTGTTTTAAATAACAATATGATTGTGATGTGAAATTTCAGCTCCCACCCTCTCATCTCTGTTGTTATTTTCAAATCAGACTTGTAAATCAGTAAAGTCCTCTGCAGCAGCCGCTGGTTCGGCTCCCACCTGCGGCCTATTTGCAGCTTGTCATCCCCTCTCTCTACCCTCCTTCCTGTCATAACTTCAGCTGTCCTGTCACAATAAAGGCAAAAGCCCCTTCCCCTCCCCTTCTCGTCTCACACCCATACAATTCAAGGTACTGTTCAGGATTCAATTTTCCAAAGTCCATTCAACACATTTACTCCACTGTCACCGACAGCAGTGACAAGTGTCATACTTCATCCTGCTTCATCCTCACACATATGTTCTACTCTTCTACTAAAAATATCTCTCCCCATATGGCCATATTTGGGTGACTAGAGGACAACCTCCAGCCCCTTCTTTTTCTTCTTTCCCTTCCTTTCTCTTCCGTTTTTATCCTTAATTTTTTTGGTTTGTCTCTTGTTTTAAGGATTGTTTTTCGCTTTTGTAAAAAACTTTGAATAATATGTACACACCTTAAAAATCATAAAGTCTGGCTTGTTTGCTTTTGATCTATTGAGACGCACAGTACTTTGATGATACTAATATTATTTTCTGTTTTAACGGTGGTCATCTTTGAACTGACATTGTTTTCTCTTCTCGTGTGCCATACTTGTTAATAAAAATATTAAACCAACTATGATGTTTACATCAAAGTACAAAACTAAATGTGATGGCTACAATATCAAAGCCCACTGGATATTGTATAATCTATAATATAACATGACTGTATGCACATTTCCACAAAATGTATCCAAAAATGTTTCATATCTTTGTAGACATTGGGATGTTGAATAAAATAAAAAGCACAATTGATTAGGTTTGATCAGTGTTTGTCTGCACTGCATACTTTTGTAATAAAAAAAAAACCACACTATGATGTTTTTTTTATTCCAGCTCAACACCACACAGAAGATGATTAAAGTAATTTCTTACTTCAATATCAGTGTTCTGCAGAGCTTATTTAACAGTACCTGTGACTTGTAAGTGAAGATCTGCTCTCTGATGGCCACAGTGACAATGAAGACGACAAAGGGAGGGGGTTGGCATGGCAACCACGTGTCCTTGTTGAGTGTCACAGGCAGCAGATTTCACAGGGCTGGCAAATGACATGTGAGTCTATCAGTCCCATTCACTGGTATCATTTGTCTCTTTTACTTCACAATGCTTTGTTTCAGGATTGTGTGAGACTATAGTATGTTACTGCCTGACAGATTTCAGTAAAATTTACTTTGAATATGGTTTTGTTATCAAACCATTTTAACATCATAGTGTGTATTTTCTTTACTTGGAAATTATTTGGAATTTGAAAACTCTATATCTTGTAAAAACTGTATATAATATACCCACAAACACCAGATAATAATTAATAAAAATTTCCCGGAAGCTACGCAACACTGTAATTATTACTGAACCATAAATGTACTCAGATCAATGGGAAGTGCAGTTGAAGTCTCTGCATCTATTTGCCACACCTCATTGATCTCAGTTGAATTGCTGTCTGTTGAGGTGGCTGCAGCTTCATGTGCGTCATCCTCTCGCTAAAAGCTGGTAGTTTCCCTCACTGGAAAAATAATTAGCTGACGAAACATGCTCAGACCTCTAACCTCATTTGACAAAACTGATGTGAGTGTGTGTTGGTTTGGTGCACTGGTGCATGTGCTCTCTTAGTGGAATAAGGAAAGCCGGATTAAATTAGATGGGTGATGTTCAGACCAAACAAGCAAACAAATCCATACAGGGAGAGGGCAAAGTCCAAAAACCTGAGAGTGTAACACCAGATCAAAAACCCTTGGGTTTGACATGTGTCATTGAAATTATGTTCAGAGTTGTAAATGTTATACTGCTTTTTATCCAGAAAAAACACAGCTCAATCTTGACCAGACCAAAATGGTGGCAACAGTGACATTTCACAGTAACGGGCTCAAGCAGTCAATGCATTATATGTCTATGGTTATCAGGACTGGGAACCACTGGGGCAGGAACCGTAACAACTGGCAAAAAGGAAAAAAAAACTTATATATGGACCAAATGGGAAGGCGCAGGCAGGGGCAAGGGGGGAAATGCTACAACACATGTTCAGTGGTCTGTATATCCAGGAAGTAGCTAAAAAACCTACTTGGAGTTTCCACCAGGTGAGCAATTCTAATTGGGCTGAATGAATGATGACTGAATGATATTGGTACCTATTTCAGTGATATTGTGAAGGGCAGGTTCCTGTGCAGAGCTCAGAGGATACTAAAAGCCAATAACCACCCCAGCCTGTTCACCCTACTGCCATCTGACAAGAGATGCAGAAGTACCCGCTGCCGTACCACCAGACTGAAGAACAGCTTCTTCCCTCATGCTGTGAGACTGCTCAATTCATCCTCACCACTCCATCTTATCGATTATTTTGTTCTATATGTGCTTTCATTTTTATCTCTTCCACCAGTCTAATTAATTAGTCAACAAAGGAACTACTGAACATCATAATTTAACTATACAATCTTGTTTTATCATGGTAGATAAATCTCCTTGTATCCTTGTAAATATCTCCCGGAGAGAAGATGAGGGTAATATACCAATTATTTCTCCAGCCCTTCTGATCAGGTTTTGGAGTTCAGATCTAAATGCTCAGGTTACCAAAACCATGCTTTTGGTAACCATGGATGCATTGACAATACCCAGTAAATAATAACACAATGCTTTAATCCACTACATGGAGTCCAAGCATTTGCAGAAAATGCAGAGGCTGACTGATTCATTAACAAACCTGACTTGATAAGACCATTGTAATTGAGAATCAAAGCGAATACCTTAGTTACCTGCTCAACTCTCTCTCTGTAGAATAAAACCAGGTTGTGATCACCAACAGACCTGAAAATCAAGACTACCATCTTTTGTTTTTTGATGTTTAATATCAAGTGCACAATGATCTCAGGCCACCGCAGTAAAAAACATACAGCTCTGAGATAAAGACAGAGGATGTTGAGAATCAATGAAAATAAAGTCAAAGATTCACTGCTCAGTAATGAAGCCAAAGACTGACTTGCTATTCTTCCTGTGTCTCTTCAGCTGTGTGTTTCAGTGCGCCTGAGTGAGTACCTTGGTTAAAGCAAACACTTGTTGCTAGGTAAACATGGATTGTGCTGTAGATCTGGTGCAGACCTGTTTGCGCACGGCCAGATGACCAGAGGTATTGGTCATTATCACTTCTGACAAGTCGAACTCACAATGACAAACAAGCTCACTCTATTTTCACACAAACATTGTTCATGTGAATTAAACTGGAGAGTCCTTGTACAACAGTGCAATTATTGTCATGATTGTTTGGGCTTAATTTATACAGTTTGTTGGTTATGAACTGCACCTACACAACCTCCATTGTGTTCAAGGGGAAAAAGAACATCCACTTTACATCCAAGTCTAAACCACTCTCTCTCTCTCTCTTACATCACCTTTATCTCTGGATCATTGTAGACCTGCGAAATCAAAGCATGCCAGCCCACTGTTTCCATCAATAAACAACTCAAACAGCATCTGATGCTGTCATGAGGCTATAATTGTCATAAACACCTTTGAGCAACTGCCTCCAAACACTGTTTGATTTAGAATGACATTTTAACAGCAGGACACACTATTTTCTACATGTGACAATAAAAACTCAGTGCACATTAAAGGGAGATTTTAAACTGTGTTCTACCACAATGAGAAAATACAGTTATAATTTTATCAAACTGAGAAATTGCTATTGCTGTTTGACCAAATGTCAGTAGAGATGTGGTTACCTCTAACATTTTAGCTTTAGTTTTTAGTCCTTTATTTTTTTTTTATCTGCACAGAACTCCAGTCACATGCAACAATATTCATTCTGGAACACCAAAAATCACAGTCCATATCTCCTAATGCTGCTTGATTCTCTCTTTAAGAACACCACATGTTACATGATCTTTATCGCTCCTATTTCTCATAGAGATATTTGTGGGATTAATAATTGCATTATAAAAAAAAGAGGATGTAATATACATGTGTATCTTTGCCATACTTATATTTTGTGTGCCATTTGCAGAAATATTGCATCTTTTATGTACATATGTCAAATCCATCTGATATATAGTATCTGGTGGCCAATCAGTGTAAAAATAGGCCTATGTGTAATTGTGTGAAATCAACCAATTTTTATCTGTGCCAGGTTAAACCTGGAGAAGATGATGCAATCAATCACATATGTGCGTGACCCAGAGCTTGTCTACAACCAATCTCACTTACTACTGGACCCATCAGTCGAATATTTTTTTGTGCACATTCATGACTGCTGCTGTGATTCACAGTCTTAAAAACCTATATAAAACCTAAAACCTAAGCTGGCTGCTACTCCATGCTCATCTTTTTTGGAAGGTTAAGGCCACAAGTCAACAACTGCTAGGCTAAAAACAAGGCTTACCTACTAGTAGTGTTGGGGAGTAACCACTCACATGAACAGCTGTTACATGTAATAAAATCACAAAATAAATGAAATTGTAATCCATTACAGTTACAGTTAGAAAAATTGTAATTAAATTCAAATACTTGTCAGAAATGTTAGTGATTAGAAAGGAACTAAGTCCGAATATTCTTTTTGGGTTGCCTCGTGAAGATCTGCCCTCTACTGAGTGACATCTTCTAGTTACTATTTAAACAACACCACAAGGTAAAATGCATCGGTGATTACACTCCAACAAATGTATTATATAGTAAGTTAACTCTGACAGGGCTACTTTGAGGATAATTAACTTGTAACACTTTAGTAGTTGTACAGGGAACATTTTGAATACTTGGTGGAATTTGATTTTGCACCTCAGATGCTGGACTGACCAATTTTCTGTCACATCCCTGTGTTTAGTTTCGTCTCATCTCCTCATGGCAATCTGCGCTGTGGACGAGGAACTGTCCGTGGTGCTGAAACGCTCCCTGTCTTTCTGTGTCTCTCCGTCTGTCTGTCCTGGTGACGTGAACACATGCAATCTGAGGACGCAGAGAGGTGTATTATTGGTTGAGATCAATATGGTTCAGCACAAAACAGAAAAAAAGCAGTCAAGCGTCGGATTATCTCACGCACATATTACAGTAACAGCGGATGGGGGCTGCAGTGGGAAGATGCTGCATGACATAAGGATGATAATGATTATAAACATGCACGTTATACTGTAAGACTGTTATAGGATCACATATTTTATTGTTGTGTGCGTCTTCCCCATGGTTCCTCCTCCTCCTCCTCCAGGGACAAACAGTACGATATTTTTAGCCGGATCTCCCACCCTCCCTCCTCCTCCCGTTCGGACTTTTCTCCCCCAGGGTCTCGAACTCACATCTTACCAAGGTAGACGCCAAACTGACGTCAGAGCACCCGTAATTTGACGTGTGTACACCCCCCATCGCGACCACACACGCACACACACACACACACACACGGTACAAACCAGCCCTCCCCATCATCTCCAGTATTTCCTCTCCTTGGCGGACCAATAACGCGCAGTTTCACGTTTCCACCACCTCAGCCAGCTGTTTCTTAAGGAATAATCTTTGTTATTCAACTCAACATTAACATCTGGGAGTTTCTTTGGAGCATCTGAGCTGTTTGTGTACTGTATCGTTTTCTCATCTGGTTGAATTTGCTCTGACATGGAAGTGAGATGTCGTCCAGCGGTGATGTGTGTTTTTGCCGTCCTCTGCTCCGTGATTCCCGGCTCTCTGGAGTCCTCATACAGGGACAGACAGTACCTGAACGAGTGGGCAGTGGAGATCCCGGGTGGACTGGAAGCTGCAAAGGCGATCGCCAAAGAGCTGGACTACCAGCTGGTCCGACAGGTAGGCACCAACGCCCCGGAGCGACTCTCAGTCAGTGGTTTAGACTTGGAACAAACCCGCTAAATTATCTATGTTTATTTCTGTTTTAATGGGTATTATTTATCTGGCGTGATATTAAAGCAAACTAGGAGCTGAAAAATGCTGTTACAGACGCATTTTAATGTCAAACATGTTATTTAACAGCAGCCAAACAGAGAGCATAAAAGCAAAATGAATCATAAAATGTTAATGAGGCAGCCCGCAGCCTGTGTTGTAACAGAATAGCTGTATCAATTATTCTGCTTTACTTGATAAGGCCATTACACTGAAAACTCGTTGCTTTTATGATAGCCCCAAAAGCACACATTGTATTTCAGCACCACTGCTATATTAAAGGATGGGGATTTAATTATTCTATGACTCACTGTTTACACACTTGTGATAACTCGGGTTTCATTTCCCCTGCTCTGTACATCGCTGTCTCTTCCAGGCAGTATTTGATGCTGTCTTCTCCTGTATAAACACATTAAAGGTCCAGGATGATTTATAAGGACAGTTAATTAATTTGCGTCCATGAGGCTCTTAACAAGAGCAGCTGGCCAATGATTAACTGAGCTTTCAGGTGTCATGGATACTGAAAATCTTCATCATCACTCAAACTCTGTTTTTATATTACATTACACTGGAGCTGTAACTAACAATCATTTTCATCATCGATTAATCTGATGACTATTTTCATGATTCGTTGATTAATTGTTTAGTCTATAAAATGTCAAAAAAAAGTGAAAAATGCTCATTGTGATTTCCCAGAGCCCAAAGTGACATCTTCAAATTGTTTCTTTTGTCCAATCAACTTTTCTTTTGAAAAGCAGTAAATCCTTACAAATCCTTACTTTTAAGAAGCTAAAACCAGCAATGTTTGATATTTGTGGTTGAATAATGACTGAAACAATTAATCAATTATCAAAATACTTGGCAACTGATTTTCTTTTGATTGATTAATTGATTAATCAATTAAACATTGCAGCTCTACATGACAATGCTTTAATATAAATCAGCCTCCAAAAGAACAAGAGAAGAAAAGAGACAAATATTGGCCTGTCAAAGATACATCGGTCAATATCGGCATTAACATATATGTTGTTTTTATATTTTAGCTTCATAGGCAACAGTCTGTGTATATTTGATCATTTTCTTAAAGCTACTACAAGGAACTTTTATATTTTGTTGATTTTGGAGACCCCTGTGGACAAAATCAGAATTTTTAACTCCTTAATATCAGTATTGGCGTCGGCCCCAAAAATCCAGTATTGGTCAGGCGCTAGGAACAACACATTGTCACTTTCCCTGAGGTATTGTACTGCTTAGCATCAGTCCACAGCATTCATGTGGATATTACATGCTTTACTTTGCATAAAGGTGCATGTGAATATGTACACCTAGAAAAGCACACTTACATATAGGCCCTACACTTCCCGTTTGTTTTCAATTGGAATTAATTGGAAAAAAATTGCAAATACTATATGCCTGCTAGTAATGCTATTTCCAGCCATGTAGTTTACCATCCACTTACTAAAAACACCACACACTTCATCATTGATAAAATAAAGGGCAGACATTGAGATGTAACACCGTGGTGATGTTTTAAACCATTTATTGTCTGAATGAAAAGGCTGTTTTCCTCTAAACTGAATTCCTGGAGCTTTTTGTGAGAGATAATAACGTTTCTCAACCTGCCCGACAGGCCTCAGCAGCCAGATGGCTGGAATTATGTCATTTCCTGTAAAATATTCATCCCGTCACTGTCTCGTGTCCTCCTCTTCACAGATTGGGGCCCTGCAAGACCATTTCTTGTTCAAACACCGCAATCATCCTAGCAGAATGAGACGCAGTGCCTACCACATCACCAGGAGGCTGTCTGAAGATGACAGGGTGAGTGTGGCCACTTTTAGACATTAGCTTGTCCTGCTCTGCCTGCACACATCATTTCATCTCATTTTAATAGGCTAAAGAAACCAAATGTCTCCACTTCTTGTTTGTGTGCACGCAGGTGTTGTGGGCAGAACAGCAGTACGAGAAACGCCGCAACAAGCGAGCATCCCTTGGGGAGTGCAGAGACTGCCCAGTGGATAAGCTGTTTGATGATCCCATGTGGAACCAGCAGTGGTACCTGGTGAGTCTCTAATAAGGTTTGAATTTCACACACGAACACAAAACAGAAACTCAAGCTTGTCTGACACAGAGAGTACAAGCAAAATTCAACAAGTAGCTCAACAATGAATCTATTTCTTACTGGTTCAAATGTGTCTGCACACATTTTAGAAAATATTTGAACACTGTGTACTTTCCAGAGCTCCATAAATCACAGTTTGAGGTTATTATCCAGTCTGCTGGTCATATGTCGTGTACTTTGTGTCTGGTCGAGCCGTCTGTTTGCATGCAGCCGGTCTGTTCTCCCCTGAGATGCTATGTAAGCCCTGCGAGTGCTGGACAGCTCCACGTCGTTCACTGCTCTGTCCTAACAGGGACCTCAGGCCTAAAGCACGAGGCCACTGAGTGTGTTTGCAGCATATGTGTTTGTAGTAAAGTATAGTTTTCTGTCAGCACATTTGCTTGCATCCATGCATGCGTGCAGAATAAAAGGAAACAGATTTTTTTAACTGCTATCCAAGACAAGGGGGGGAAAAAAATGAAAATTATGAAACAATAGCAGGCTATCAAGCAATTCTAGCCAAAAGAGCCATTTGCTTAATTGGTAACACAGTCCATGTGGAGATGAGAGGGGTGGAGAGACTATAATCCAGCAGGATGGAGTAGAGTAGAGCACCATGCATTAAGTCCCAATTTACCCTGAATGGGATGTTTTAGCCCTCTGAGACCAAGTAGCAGCACAGAACAGTAGATTGTCACAGCTGTGCATCCCCTTCCAGATCCATTACTGACACATTCACTTTATCCTGACCGCAGGCTGACCCCGACATCACCACATTTAGTGACATCTTTACTGATTTTGATCCATAAGCTTAGAATGATCTCCATAAGTGCCCCACAGACCACAGCTAATACAGTAGTAGATATAAGAGTGGCTGAATGCATCTAAGAGAAGACAGACTGACTATTTTGGTTCATATTTTTTTATCCCACCAGATCAAACCATATATACATTAAACCGCTAGTAGGGCTGTTCCAATACTGATTGGAAAGGACCCTGCTACTTCCCGGCGGTGTTCTGTGCACCAAATATTTTTAACCCAAGTCAGCATGCACCAATGATAGCAATAATATTAAATCCATACACTTTTGGTTCTATATGGTTCAGAGAATATTATAGATCCAAGGCAAAACCGACAGGAGGGCGAAACTGAGAGAAACAGTTGCAATCAGAAATCTGTCTGCTATTTCAGCACTATGGATTCATCAATACACAGCACAGTTAAGGTGCTGATGTTTTATTTTACTAACTACTTTTTCATTTTACTAACAAGGGGGGTGATATCTATCAGGTCTAAACACCTGTATGTATGATAATTTGTTGCCATAACATAATATTCAACAATATATTTCCACCAACATGTAACAATGACCTAAAAGTTTTATTAGCAAATCAAGCAAATTAAACAACAAAAACTCTCATGGAAAAATTCACATAACAAAGAACTGTCCTTAAATCTAAAAAAGAAAAGAGGGAAAAGGCATTTGATGAAGCCTGAGAAAGGGATCACAACATATTCATCACAATATGTTTAATTAATAATAACCTGTTAATTATGGGTAAGACAGGCTAAGATGTAGTGAGGAAAGAGATGGATTATTATAATATTCCACCGCTCTGACCGAACTAATCTAACTGACATCACTCCTCAAATGTTCCTTTTTTTTCTGCTAAAGCTCAACAAAAAACTTTTCAAATATACTTCAGCTTTCATAGTTTTTGCCCAATAATTCATATTAAATGCTTTGACATAATCTGTCAAATCCAATATTGTTTAAGCCAGTATTCATCAGCTATAAGTGAATTATTGGAATAATATTTAGTAATTATAAATTTCACATTATCAGTTGCAATAATTTGTCAGCCTCACTATTTATTGTGCATCCCAGTCAAATTGCAGAAAACAGACATGATTTCTTACAGCATATATCATTCCACATCACCTGGACTAATGACTTAATTAGGGCAGAGTGATCGATTATTAATTCAGTCACATTCAGTGAGGCAAAGTCACTGAATCATCTTCAGCTTGGCCACCATCAAAGGCTTTGTCCCTGATTTGACAGAAAATGAGGACGTGTATGTAAATGTGTGTGTTGCATCAGTCTGTGTATGTGTGTGTGTGTGTGTGTGTGTGTGTGTGTGTGTGTGTGCGTGCGCGCACGTGCGTGCATTTGGGGAGGAGAGCAGAGGGGGATTCAGCTTGCACTTCTCCACACCTGCACTAACCGACCATGAGTCACACGCTTGTGGGAAATAAGAAAACAAATTGAGATGAATCATTTTTACCGATGAGGGATGATGACACTAATGGAATTGGCCTTAAAGTGCCACTTAGTGTATTTCCACATCAGCCTGGGTCTGTGTCACTCCACGGGCCACGTTATACATGCAGTTCATCTAGAAGAGCACTGTGATTCATCTCCCTCTAAGTGATGACAAAGATATGTAGAAACAGACAAAACACTGGAGAGAAAAAAAGCTTTTTACATATAGCCACTGTGCTGCGATGTTATGTTTTTTACCTTTTTTTTTTTTTTTTAC
>JAJHUR010075177.1:17273-27303 GCA_027495735.1 Lutjanus campechanus | reverse complement strand
TGTATCTCTTGCCAGGGTGAGCAGGTTGTGACTGAGGTGAACCAAAAAGGGTTCTCCTATGGGGACAAGCCGGCACTTTTATTTCTAAGAGTGCAGGGGACTGCTGAGCCACTCTGAAGCTTTACTGAAATGATACACAGCATCTACATAGCTGTCTTTTGGAATGCCTCGACAAAGCTACTTACAGTTTCTTGCACACAATACATTAACAGCAAAGACAGCTGCCTACAGATCTAGTTAACAGTGCATTAACTTGATATTTTCCACAAATACTATGACAAAACCTTCTTCCAAAAACATACAGGTTAGATTTACCAGTGCTGTCATCAAATCCAACAAAAAGGAGACACATTTCTGCCCTTAATGCCAGAAAAATCTCTGCAGGAATCCAAATATATTAGAAAACAGGGCAGTACTGTAGCTATAGCCTATAAATAGAGCCGTATGGGGCTTTGTGTTATAGCATCTCCTTTTGATTTGACACTAGCTGTGGTAGCTGTTTGATGTGAGCAGAGACGCCGTCTGTATCCTCACAAATTAGGACACATACTTGCAGGAAGGGATGTGTCATTACGCCACAATGGCTCCATTTCATTTTATCGAATTTAATTAGATGTGATGTGTATTTGACTGTATGTCTTTGCCTCGTGCAAGAACATGCCACAATTAACTGCTATTGAATATGCAAGACTGTCTTTTTTTTTTCATCTGCCATCTATTTATGCCACTTTCCAGATGTGTCATTCTCAGAGATGAATGAATGAATAAATTATCTGATTGATCAGTTAATTGAGCGCATTCAGTCACAAAATTGATGCCTTTAAAACCTGGGTGGAAAAAGAGAATAAGTAGGCTCATGTTTTGTTTTCTTATTGTGACAATCATCGCCCTGCAGGAGTCTGAAGTAACGAAGAGTGCAGATCACCTCTCACTGCAGCACTATATATATAAAGTCCAGTCAGAAAAAGAGACTAGTTTGTCTGGTTGTATCATTTTGTGTTTTAAGTGAGAAAAAGGAACTATTTTTGGTGCTGGGGAAGCTAATTTGAAACCACAGCTTTGCAAGCTTCCCTCTGGAGGAAGTTGAACTACTGCAAAGCTACCCTACGGAAAAATGGAGTTTGGTTGAACAACTTTTTCTTATGTAGCGGTAAAAAAAAATATTAATAATAATAATAATAATAATAATAGTGTAGTCTACGTGTGATACAGAATTAACAAAACATCAAATTAACAATATATACACTTAAAAAAATGCATGCCAGCAAAAAATGCCACTCAGCTGAGTTCTTTGCAAAAAGTTCCCACGAGTCATACATAAACTTCCATCATCGTCTCTGAACGGTGGCCAGTTTGACAACAGAAAATACAGTACCAAGGTGGTTTACGGGCTGGACCTTTCTCCTGGCACCCTGGGGTTCAAATTAGGTGGCTAGCTCGATGGCTAACCGAGCTAACAAGCAAAAGCCAGCTACAGATAACAGCAGACAGCCGTTAGTCTACTTCAGCTAACAGCTTTCTGTGCATTAGGTAACTGTGTGAGCTAAATCGCCTTGGTACTGTAGTCTGTCGTCAAAATGGGCATTTAATGACAACGTTATGTCCAAAGTACCACTTTATTTGAAGGGTTGTGCATAAGACTGCGTAAGTAGTAGTTACCTCAATAAAGTGTTACCAGTTAAACTGCCTATTTTTAAGTTGTATGCCCTCTCGTTGTTCAACTTTGTGACGCCAGCTACAGCTGTTGAATTTCTTTTAATGAAGCGTTCACACCCACCGATGCTTCAATAGCACTGCTCAGAGACCAACGGTGGACACTGCTGTGGTGGACACTCCCAGCTGTCCTAACATCACACTGTATCAGCATGAAGACTGAGTAACAAGAACTGTTCCATCAAGACTACAATAACCAAAACCTCCCATACTTCCTTCTTTGATATCTGTTTTCTCCTTTGATATCCCAAAGGAAGAGCAAAAGATAGTCCTGTAGGAAATGGTTCATAATGGGATCCACCAAGGACCAAAGACCAACTTGCTTTCATCAGGGCAAAGAAAAAGCCTTAAAAAAAACTTAGCCCTGTGTTTTCTTTCTCTCGTTAAAGCCTCCATACGCCCATCCACCCACACAGGTGTTGTCACTTATTGCCTGATTAGACCTCAAGACTGTGTGGGCGTGTGCAGAATGGGCTGGACAACTCCCTCACTCTCCTTTTTAAGTTTCATTGGACTTTTTATGGCAGGATAGTTTACGCCATTGTCATTTTTATGAGCTTATCCCGTTCAAAAAGGAAGCAGCAGTAAACAGAAACGCCTTTCTTTAACTACGGTTTTTAGATTAGCTGTACATAATGTTTTGTCATATTCCCTTCATTGTTCACACTGTAGCACATTTTTCCCAGCATCTTTGTCTTAAAGGGATAGTTCGGATTATTGAAAGGGGATTTTATGAGGTACATATTACTTGCCAGTGTATTTGCTCCAGTAGATGCTGGTTGGCACGCTCCCAGTTTGGAGAAGCAGAGAGGAGTACCAGTATGGAAGCTAAGCCATGGACTGGGTCAGCAGCAAAAGGTAAAAACAAGTGCACCTATCATTTTAAGTGTTCTCTATATTTAGAACATTCTCCCTGCTTTGCAGTCAGACACCCTTTTCTCATGGGAAATTGCAAGTATATAAGCCAAATATTGCTTTCTCCAAATCAACCAAACTCCACTGATAAAATCATTAATTTTACCTCACAGATCACAAGCATTGCTGGTTAACTTCTGGCTCAATTTGTTAATTTATTTGAGTTATTTTGAAACTTTGGTGAATCTGAAATTCACTTTTAAAACACCATAATCACAAAATAACACAAATAAAATTACCAGTCACAGCAGTGGTAGACCAGCGACTCTCATGTTCTGTAAGGTCAGATTACTGATCTTGCCTTTGGAGTTTGGTTGGTTTGAAGAGTACACTTTGATTGATTTATATAACAGCATTTCCCCATGAGAAAAGCATATCTGATAGCAAAGTAAAGCAGCGAAAAGGGATTTTTAAGAAATACATGCAAATTTCTTTTATTTTAGGGCAGACAACAACCTAGAAAAGTAAGTGAAGATACAATATAAGTGTCAAGATAGAGGTGAAGAGAGAAAGACAAAGAATGGCAATTGATTAGAGATTGATTATCTATTGTGCCATTATGCAAATGTGTCTCATCAAGCGCAGTGGTTCTATTAAACTGGTTTTCCTTCACCTTGCAGATGATCAGGATATGAAGCAGCATATCATAGTTTTCAAAGGCTAAATTATGCTTTCCTGAGAAACCTTCAGAGCAAAATTAACCTCTGTAATGACTGCTGTGTCTCAACAATCATGCTTTGACTGTTCTTTGCATTCTTTCTCTTATGCATTTGTTCTCTCGATTCAGTATCACAAGTCAACACGACTACAAGCAAGTCACTCTGTCCTCGGATTACCAATGTAAGCTGTCACGCTCGGCTGCACCACAGATGTGCCTTTGCTTTGCTGAACCTTTTATAATTGCATTTTTTATTTATGGAACTTCCTACTATTACTGAGCAATAAATGGATCGTGCATATATATATATATATCTGTATACACCCTATGTGCAATTTCTTTGAAACAATCAATTGCAAAATTAAATACTATGATTACTCTGAATCTGCCCTGCTTGTCTGATTTATAGTGGGGAAGAAATAAGGCTCCTATGTACTTAAAACTGCAAAAAATAAAAAAATAAATAAATAAATAAATCTAAGAATAGTTACAGTATGAGAACTGCTTTCCTTCTGAAGAGACCTGATTAGAGAGCCAGAAAACTGGATATAATGACTATAATGCATTTGATTTGACAATAACTTAAATCGTAAGCACTTTTGCAACTGCAGAGCCTTTTCCCTCTAACTACTTGCAAGAAATGATCCGGTAAGCAAAGCTGAGGTCAGAGATCAGATCAGTAGAGTAGGATTTTGGAATCATTTCATGCTACAGTAATTATTTCACCATTGAAGCAACTGTCAAAAGGGACTTCCTTATCATTTATTTGACTGTAGCTCTGCAGACAGCTATTGTAGGTTTTCTTTTTCTTTTTTAAAGGGTCTAAAGCCACAGTCGCAGCTCTGTGAGGCTCCACTTTGGACACAGGGGTGGTTTTCGCTAAATATTAGCATGCTAAAATGCTCACATATCACTATGGATGATGGAGAAAATTAGCATTTGTATTGAATTCCTTTGCGTCTGAATGCTGTTGGTTTATGTCTATAATGGTCATGGGATGTCTGGGTAGTGGGCAGTGGGGTTGGGATAAGTTGTCCTAGAAGCTTTTCATATGTTTGATTGCAATATTTGCCTCTATTTTTGTGTTCTTATCTATGTACACTGCCTTGTAGAGCTGCAACTAATGATTACTTTCATCGCTGATTGATCCTCCGATTATTTTTTAATAACAGTTTAGGCTATGAAATGTCAAATTGTGAGAAATGCTCACCAAAGTGGTGACATTTTCAAATTGCAGTCCAAAGGCTCTTCATTTACTGACACAGATGACAAGCAAGGCAACAAAACCTTACATTTGGGGAGATGGAACCGGCAGACTTTTGACTTTTTTTTTTTTTGCTTGAAAGGTGACTGAAATGACTGATGAACTGTCAAAGTAGTTGGCAGTGACTTTTTTGATCACCTGATGGATTGATCGACGAATCATTGCAGCTCTACTGACTTCATGTCAGGGTTAGGGGGTGAGGGTGGAGTGGGTTGATGGGACGAATGAGGCTGGTGACTCCAATGCTAATATGGTGTCTGTGACAGGTGATACATAAGTTTATATACAAATAAACTTTCTTTTCTTGCTGATATGCTGTTGTTTAAGAGGTTATGTTTACAATAAACCCCATTTGGTCATGAACAAAGTACTAAACAAATAGATAAATCTTTGTTTTAAAAGTTCCAAGTTATGTCCAAAGTTATAAAGTCATAATGAATCAGTCTCACGTCCACACATCTGCTCTGGGAACCACGACTTCACAGCTGGAGTAGCTCTATACACATTGCTATGGTTTAATGGTTCTCTAACATCAATGAGAGAGATCTTCCCTTTTTTTTCTTAATTGCGGACTAGTTTTAATATTCGTTTACCCCTACTTGTGCAGAATGACTTTACCACGAAAGCTTCACTGGTCAAAAGAAGTGAGTTTTCCAGGAAGTTAAAGGGGCCAATTATATGGGGGCTTTTAAGAAAGTCTTCCTCCTTTTGAAGAATTCCCAGTCTGCAGCTCAAGGCAGGTTTTAGCCACTTCCAGCTTATTGGCCATACCTCACCGATCCGCAATTATTATAAAGACCCAGAACGGCTTTCCTCAGCACAACCTGACACAAGCTAATTGTGCACTACCTGTTAAGCTGTTGAGCACAAAAGAACTGAACAAGCAAATCAAAGTAAGATTGAATAGTTTTTTTTTTAAAGGAGCTGGTGGAACAAACCAAGGCTAAAATGTCTGAATATTGCTGAATATGTGTTGAAACACGGGCCGCTAATGGTATGCTCACTGCAGTCCGATCGCACTTTATTTTACAGTACACTAAAAAGACAGAAGCTGTATCAATTTAGACAAAAACTAGAAATAATGTGCACTTTATCAGACAATGTTAGACCCTTAGTAGACTTTGTTAGAGACTTTATGAGGGACACACTACAACAAAACTGTACTGTAAACTGTTGTCTATTATTTCCAACTCTCAGACCCTTATTAGACTTTATTAGAGGGTAATTGAGGACACATTGCAACAGAAATGTACTGCAAATAAAAGTAATCACAATCTGCCTCTTACCCGTTTAAAAACATGATCAAGAACAATCAACAAAGTAAAGGTCAAAAAATATGAATAATTAAAAAACACTCACCTCTAACATTACCTGTAATTAGCCTGCCGCATGACCTCACTGACTCAGACTCACAACATTGACTGATTTGCTTTTCCGTGACAAAATACCCATTACAATAGACTTTGAAGTTTGCAGTACAGTTCTGTTGTAATGTGTCCCAAATTGCCCTCTAAGAAAGTCTAATAAGAGTCTAACAAAGAGTCTAAATAAGATTGTTTCTACTTTCTCTCTGATTTGGTACAAATTGTGTCTTGTTACGTCTTATTAGCGTACTGAAAAATACCCCAGTTTGCTATGCCCTTAAGCCGATAAGCGAACATCAACGAGGTTTTCTCACAAACAAAACCATATATGCACAAATAGATGTTTTTTCACGCCATATTGATCTGAAAAATCAGGGTAAACACAGATGCTATGAATGATGCTAATTAAGATGGAGCAGAGCCTTTTCAGTGAGCCAGCATGCACAATAGCAGCAGCTGTCTGACCTGTTCAAACACTGCGCATATACATGAGCTTTTCATGCGAGTTCAGTGGACTACAGGTGTAACCGCTATGCAGCCTACCACAGTGGCCTTTCAAAGAGGACTCTGCAACGCCAATGGAGACAAGTTTGTACCGCTGAGGCTTCCACAGTGGATCTAAAGCGCTTCTTAACAGCAGCATGCCCTGCAGGTCAGCTTGATGAGCAAACATTAGTGAGGTATTCAAGGGTGCACCATGTCGCAGTCAGATATAATGAGCTACATTGCCCGCAGAGCTTTGTCTCTCTCTGTCATGGCATGCAGATATATTTAGCATATTAATAAGTTACGGATAACAGACACATTTAGCATGTTAATAGGATGCTGATAACATTTGTCTGTGGGCTTCAGGGGCTGCAAAGCACCTAATGAAAGTAGCTCATAAGTCACTCAAGCTAACTCGTGCACTGACATTTAGCAGCCTGCAGGTTTCATCTTCTATAGGAAACTGAAAGAGCCACCGTGAAACTAAGACTTCTGGGTTTCAGAAGTTTAAGAAAAGAAAGAAAAAATCCAAATCCAGCCTTGGAAAACCTCCATCTCTATGCATATATGACATCAACAATTTGGCAAGTCATGTACAAAAATTGTCTTTCAGAGCAGCTGTTCTGATCACATGAGCGCAGGATTGAATATGGATGTGACGCACATTAGGCACTGCCACGCTGTCAAGTTTTCATGGGAACTGGTATATAGCATGTGGTTAATTGTCCACTACCTTTCCCTAATATAGGGTATAATAACCCTCACTATAAATTCAGACAAAAAGCTACAAAATGGCAAACTCACTGTGTAATATATAGTGGGTGATTTCAGACGACCTTTTTCACAGAAGCCGTGTTGATATAAAATAGGAGGGTAAACACAGATGTTACCAGTGATACCAATTAATGTTCCTTTCCATTCAGGTCAAAGAGAGTCAGGGTGCGGCTGTTGCCTCACTTGAAAGCATCTGCTACACTAAATGAAACAGGCCCTTAATTAGTTTTATTGTTAACACCTGTGTTTATGCTGCTCTTTTACGCAATATGGCTGAAAAGGTTCCATCAGTTTGGCCTTGATTTCGACACTCCACATTAAAGCCACCGTGTCCTTTTATGCTAATGTTCATTATGTTCGAGGCTTCTTCATATTCACTTGAAATCTTAAAACAGAAATCAAAAGCACAGTTAATGCTGAGAAGAAATTACAAAAAAAAAACCTTGGTAGAGTCATAATCTTAATAAAATAACTTATTTTATGAAGTTAAACTTTTAGATTTTGTGAGAAATCTAATTATAATACATAAAATGACAGAACTGAGCACAAAGCTTGGTCAGGTTTCTGTAATGTATAATATGAAAAATGGAATTCATTACTTATAATAGTGGCCTAAAGGTGTGGGAAGAAAGGTTGGGTGTATTTACTCCTCTCAGCCGCCCAGCGCAGCCACACTTTGGTGCTTTTTTAGCAGCGAGCACCCACCTGCTGCATACTGATGACTAAAGCGAGGTTTCCCTGAAGAGTGTGGTTGTTTTTTCCAGCAGGTGCACCATGTTCTTAACAGTTACAGTAGTATGATCGAGTCTTGGAATTCAGTGTAACCACCCACATTCATGATTTTCTTTTTTTCCATCCCTGCTGCCAGAAGTGATAAGAAAAAACAGGTAATATTTCCGCCGGAGGCTTAACAGGTAAATAAAGGAGGATAAAACAGCACCAAACCTCTCCTCGGTTTTCTTAAAGCTTAAAATTCTTGCACTGGTGTTCACCCTCATTTCCCTACCAGACTTTATATGTTTTTCTTATGTCTTTTAATCTTTTCAGGCTGGTACAATTCAGATGTTCATGTTATTCCCACTGCCGAGGTACGCATTCACTTGCACCGAAAGGATTTTATGTTTTTACTTTTATTTTGCCCTGACCCACGCCTGCCAGGGACTTCCATTTCCTTCAGCTAATGGCAGCACAACTCTGTTTCATCTCATGACTAAGTTGGTCTTAACATGGCAGGTGAACACCGCGGCCTTCATAATGGGGACCCATGCTGTTTCATAAAATAGCTCCTTCTCAGCCTACACAACGTTTTCTGTCTTGATCTACGGTGACTCGAGAGCTCTGAAAACATAATTAAAGTCCCCTGCACCCAAAAAAAAGAAAAGTGCTTTTCTTATTGTTACTTCGGCTGCATGTTTGACCCGCTGCGTGGGATGATGCATGTGTTTGACACTGGAAGGCTGTTTATCTGTCTATTCGTCATTCGTCTGCTAAAAAGGGGGAAACTTGCTCTGTGCTCACATTAAAGTTTAAGACGCGTGCGTGAGCATGGTTTTATGACATCACAAACTGCGTTGTCACAAAACGTGGCCCATTGTAGTGGAAAAATCATACCAATCACACATTATTATTCCAAGCAGGCTATTTAAGTCTTAAACGATGACTAGAGAAGATCTTTAAGGCAAAACATTACAGGCAAAATCACCTTTTCATGCACGGATCAATTTTGCTTCCATAACATAACATCTTCTTTCAGACTAGTAGCATTAAAACAATAACAAAAGACACAGTTTGATGAAATTATGGATTTCTCTGTGTTTACACATTATTGGAAACATTTCGGATAAAATACTGTAAGTAGACAAATCAACAGCATATATAACATGTGTTTAGACTGTACTCTTTATTAATCTCCACTGTCAGAAGATCTAACGTACACAAACTCAGCAGTTTTATTATCTACATTTTCAAAGTTTTCACAGAGGGGTGTGTTAATATGTCATCCAAACCCTCGTTTATATAACGTTTTATTTGCAAAAACGTGGCAGAAATTGATTTGATTTTTTACGGCTGTGGTGTTTTCTGATTTATGGAGCGATAAAGAGATATCTGAAATTCCATCTGTACAATCCTTTGACTCTAATTGCTTACTGTCTGTCAAAATAATTAAAGAATTTTAAAACTGGCTTCATCCAGCGTTCAGACGTCTGCTCTGGAAATGTATGCACATCTGTGCATGTTTAATGAATCATGCCTCATCTGCATATTTTGGACAAAAAAATAATTATCTTAATGTAAGTAATGGGAAAGCTTCAACGTGATATTCATTTATGAACATTTTCACCTGTGGTGTCTCACCTTAACGGGTGAAACAAGGAGAATGTCACAAAAACAAGTATTCACCAAATCAGGTTTTCAAAATAAAAGTTCTGTTTCATATTGGTCACTGTATCTTTATAATATGTGCATTATAATATTTAGATTTCCTTGCAAATTAATAGAACTTTTCAAAAGCTCATTTTAGGGTCTGCTTCATAATGTCTTCTAAGGTTTTTACAGTTAGTCATATTTTAGAAAAGAAAGCCTCTTAATTGTTACAGTAGCATTCAGAAATCAAATCCCCTTGAGTAACTGGCAGCATTACAGCAAAGCAATAAAATATTAATCTATCTAAGAGTGGATGTTCTTGCTTCTTAAAAAAAAAAAAGATTCTCTATCTCTTTTGTGTAATAACTTTGGTCTAAAAAGTCTTTTCCATTGTTTGATACAATACAAAAAAAAAGTTGCATTATAATTCTGAAGCAGCTATCCTCTGAAGCGGGGTGAAGAGTTTAAGTAATAAGGGTAAAAGCACAAGAG
>JAJHUR010075177.1:0-17253 GCA_027495735.1 Lutjanus campechanus | reverse complement strand
CGTGAGCATGGTTTTATGACATCACAAACTGCGTTGTCACAAAACGTGGCCCATTGTAGTGGAAAAATCATACCAATCACACATTATTATTCCAAGCAGGCTATTTAAGTCTTAAACGATGACTAGAGGAGATCTTTAAGGCAAAACATTACAGGCAAAATCACCTTTTCATGCACGGATCAATTTTGCTTCCATAACATAACATCTTCTTTCAGACTAGTAGCATTAAAACAATATCAAAAGACATAGTTTGATGAAATTATGGATTTCTCTGTGTTTACACATTATTGGAAACATTTCGGATAATATAAGTAGACAAATCAACAGCATATATAACATGTGTCCAGCATTTTTATACATTTTAATCCAGAAATGTGAAAATGTGTTGGAAGGGCGATTTGTAATAATTGAAGTTCTCACATTGAGCAGGTTTAGACTGTACTCTTTATTAATCTCCACTTCAGAAGATCTAACGTAACTCAGCAGTTTTATTATCTACATTTTCAAAGTTTTCACAGAGGGGTGCGTTCATATGTCATCCAAACCCTTGTTTATATAACGTTTTATTTGCAAAAACGTGGCAGAAATTGATTTGATTTTTTACGGCTGTGGTGTTTTCTGATTTATGGAGCGATAAAGAGATATCTGAAATTCCATCTGTACAATCCTTTGACTCTAATTGCTTACTGTCTGTCAAAATAATTAAAGAATTTTAAAACTGGCTTCATCCAGCGTTCAGACGTCTGCTCTGGAAATGTATGCACATCTGTGCATGTTTAATGAATCATGCCTCATCTGCATATTTTGGACAAAAAAATAATTATCTTAATGTAAGTAATGGGAAAGCTTCAACGTGATATTCATTTATGAACATTTTCACCTGTGGTGTCTCACCTTAACGGGTGAAACAAGGAGAATGTCACAAAAACAAGTATTCACCAAATCAGGTTTTCAAAATAAAAGTTCTGTTTCATATTGGTCACTGTATCTTTATAATATGTGCATTATAATATTTAGATTTCCTTGCAAATTAATAGAACTTTTCAAAAGCTCATTTTAGGGTCTGCTTCATAATGTCTTCTAAGGTTTTTACAGTTAGTCATATTTTAGAAAAGAAAGCCTCTTAATTGTTACAGTAGCATTCAGAAATCAAATCCCCTTGAGTAACTGGCAGCATTACAGCAAAGCAATAAAATATTAATCTATCTAAGAGTGGATGTTCTTGCTTCTTAAAAAAAAAAAAGATTCTCTATCTCTTTTGTGTAATAACTTTGGTCTAAAAAGTCTTTTCCATTGTTTGATACAATACAAAAAAAAAGTTGCATTATAATTCTGAAGCAGCTATCCTCTGAAGCGGGGTGAAGAGTTTAAGTAATAAGGGTAAAAGCACAAGAGAGAGGGAAATTGAGGGAGCCATATGGGGTGGAAAAAAAAGAAAGGCACATTCAGAGATAGATGATGCGTTTATGACGATACCAGCATTTCAACAATTCCATCACTCTGGAAAAAATTAACTTGACATTTCTGGGACAGCGCAAATTGAAACATCAACGGCGCGCGGCCTCCTGCGAAGCACCAGAACGGGGCTGCAGCATCACTGGAGCAATGTCATTTGTTTATACAGAGACTCTCAGCAAGCTAAAGGTCACGGGTTTTTGAATCAACATTATAAAATGGATTTACAGGCTCGGGTGTAGTTATCTACAGCACGCCCCGGATTTCCACATCTGCAGAATGCACCGGAGTCAAGTCCTACTGACAATAAACGCCCGTGCAAGTCAGTTATAGGCCGAGGAAAAACAAACAGCATAAATTTTTTTTCCTCCTCCAGCCATGACATTTATATTAATGTTATATGCAGCTCTATATTTACGTTTTCTGACATCTTCTCAAGGAGATGTGTATTGCACATCACACAGGCTTATAGGCTTGCTGCTGTGTGAGGACTGATTGATATTCACATAGTGCGTGATGTATTTTGAGTTGAAACACAGCTTTGGATTAGTCTCCTTGCAGTCTCCTTACATGAGCCAAGATATTAATGGGAAACACTGCAGAAATATGACTTGATCAGTGCCATGTAATTGGCATTAGGTATCATCCATGCATCCTTGTTTAGTTACGTTTCTGGTTGTTGTATTTCTTACATTTTTCTGCAGGATTTGTGTGTATACCTCTGGCCCATTTTATAGTAATATTTTAAGCGATTATCACTATGATTTGAACATTTCTTTGTGTCATTTTTCTCTTATATCTTGCCTGTGTAGCAGCTAGACAGAGACAGAAGTGAACCTGCACTCCAGACCAACATAACCTGTTTTTGTGTGCCGTGAATATTCAGTCAGAGTGTTGTCAACACATGTTGACATAATGGTTTAGGTGGACGCAGGGGAGGAGAGTGGATTCATATGATTGATTGATTATTGATGGATTAGTATAGATTAAGGGTAGGACAAAACAAGCATGTTGCTTCTTCTTGCAAGAAACAGAAAAGAAATCTGGCAATAGGATAAATATAAGTTATAATATAAGAGGGTTTTTTCTGGTTTTGTTTTTGTTTTTCCCACAGAGTGAATGTTGGATCTCTATTTGTATTAAAAAATAAATTTTTGGCATGTTTCTAGGAATAAAATGTAGTATAAATCTGCCTATGAATGATGTATGAACAAACTCCTCTTCAGAATACAGATAGGAATAAAACTGGAAAGTCAAGAGTATGTTAAGTGCTACAGAAGTGCAGATTTGTGGCTCAGTATAGAGGAAACAGCCTTAAAGATGCACTCCAAAACTCTACATTTACAGACACAATATGTAATCAAATCCTTGGAATCCTTTATATGAAAATAAAATCTACAAACACAAATAGACGAAGTGTAAAATAAACACCTTAATGTGCATTTTGGACTATTTTAAAGTCTGAAACAAGATGCATTGGAACCAAAATATCAAAACTGACCAGTGCATGATGTTTTTCCCTGCCGTACCTGCAACATTTTAACCTGTTTTGTTAAGGTGAATTGAGGATGTCTTGAATACATAGTGTATGGATATGTTCTTGATAGAAGACTCAGTTTTGAAAATGTATTTTTCGACAAGTTCAGCCAGCACATACTTGCAGTTTCCCACCCTAAAGGTTGGATAAGCAGGGGTTGTGCCCGCATGGTCAGCAGTTCAAATCCCCGGAGCAGCTGTAAAATAACTGCAGAGTGAAAGTGAGTAAGTGGGTAATTCTCACCTCCCCAGTGGTCTCGCTAAGTGCTTTCTGTCAAGGCTTAAGCCCCGAATGTTGCGAGATTAGCCCCGAATAGCTTTTGATCAGTGACATTTACATAATTCTCGCCATCTCACCTCCCGCTGTCCCCGTCCCTTTATAAGCGCTGCCTATAGAGGTTTAGTCTGCACAAAACTGCAGGTAAAGTTCACATCAGCAGTCTGGCTATAGCAGCTTTATAATCAGCTTTGAGCGTTCAGGAACATACCAGAGTTGCCGGTCATTTTTTGCCGTATCTGAAGGAAGATGATCCACATAATTTTTTATCAGGCAGTGCACCGTCTGGGTCAGAGGAAGCAAGATAAAGTCAGTGTTAGTCAGTGTTGCACAAACATCGGAAACAGCCTTGTTTATCATCAAGTAAAATATACAACTTCAAACATCTTCTTGGTTAAATCTAAATGTCTCGATCATGCCAATAAAACGAGATGCGGATGGAAGAAGCAGAAGCAGTTCAAAAATAAGGAAAACAAATGAAGAAAAAGCTTACATAAGGCTGGCAGGTCAAAAAAGCAAACCCAAACAGGGCAAAAATGAGGAACTCAAAGTCCATGAAAACAAAGTCCAACAAATGAAAGAGAGCTCAGGAGTGCAGGGGATGACGCACAAGGGCACAAGGGAAACAGAGAAGCACAAGGACCAAACAGGCAAGAAACTCATCAGACACGGCTGGCAGGAATCAGACAAAGGGGAAAACAAACGCTCATCAAAAAGGGTGGGAAAAGGACAAAGACAGGAAGTAAAGTCACGACACATGAGGGAGGACCAGGACTACAAAATAAAACAGGAATTAACTAACAAAAAACCCCAAACCATGATACGTGGATCTGTTTTTTGGTGAACTATTAAACAAACTGCTCAATACCATTTGGTAGCTATAAATAAGAGCATTAGCCAAGCAGCATCATTTGAAATTGAGAAACCTGACAAAGTTTAAGGGTTAGTTCAACTAAATTGCAAAAAGTGTGACCAGATGACAATGGGTGAAATTAGGGACGGGGTATTTCAGGGGAATTTAGGGGTGGGAAAAACTCTAAAAAACATTCAAATACAGCAAGTATTTTGAAATATGCTATGTTTGATAGTCAGAAACAATATAAGAGCATTTTGATGGTGCTGGTGGTCAGCAGCCTATTTTGTCCTTCAGTCCTGTGGAGAAGCTATTATCTTAATAATATCCCAATAATATTGACGGCGCTGTCTGTGTGTCTGTCTCATAGCCTTGCAATCTTCCTGGACCAGTTAGGAATTGAATTACTTTAGGTCAATAGCTGTCTTTATAATTGAATTTAGGCTATTACATAAACCACATGAACCGCAATCACAGGTACATAGTCCTAAAATCCTTCGGCTTTCCACACTGC
This sequence comes from Lutjanus campechanus, assembly GCA_027495735.1. Lineage (NCBI taxonomy): Eukaryota > Metazoa > Chordata > Actinopteri > Lutjaniformes > Lutjanidae > Lutjanus > Lutjanus campechanus. The sequence continues at coordinate 12,618 of JAJHUR010075177.1, read as the reverse complement.
GCAATGCCAGTATTAAGTTTATCTAAGTCTTTGTGTATAATATATATTTGTAAAAGCCTTCCCTCTTATAGGAGTTAAAGCGAAATTGGACAAAGCTCTTATTACAAGGTATTTTAGCCTTTCTGGGTCTCCTCGGTGGCTTACAGCAGAACACAGTGGTGTGTATGTGAATAAATGTGTTGCTAAGAATGCTCAGCAGGGAGAATCACCCAGATAAGAACGAAGTCAAGATAATTTCAAGGTTTAAACCCGTTCCGTTTGATTAGAACGTCACACAAACTCACCAACATGTGAATATGCATGCGCGTCGCTTGGTGGGCTGGCACCAGAAACCCCATCTCATATGTATTCATTAGCTCCCTCGATCCCACGGGGGCTTCCTTATCTCGAATCTACACATTAAGGATATGTCAGAGCTGGATAAAGTACAATTTCTGACATGACACATCGATTTTTATCTACTTCAGACATTTCCTGATTTATAGCGTGTCACTTCTGTCAGTAGAGTGGGAACATTCATCAATATTTTGTGCATACATTTTTCACGACAGAGGGCAGGGCAGGGCTGAGATTATTCAAAGTCATAAAACATTCATACGATATGCATATTTTCTTATCATGTACTCCACATAGTAATGAATCTTATATTTGCTCTTCAGCTTTTTGACTTAAATTCGACAGCAAAACTCTGAGAGCAAATGTCATGCATAATTTGTATAATGGCATATGCCTTAAAGTTCGTGTACGGGTAGTGCCATGCAATTTAAATGGTGAAATATTTTTACATGTGTCAAACGTACCTGAATATTGAGGATTGGGGTTTTATTTGGAGGATAAACCAAGGTTAAATGCAGGATGTTCTTCATATTGGTGTTTTTAGTCACTCTTTACCAGAACTGGGAGGAAACTTCAAAGACAAGATTATTATTTTTGGTTTGTTTGGTTGTATTAAAACCCTCAGATAATATGACACTGCTGGCTCGCAGGCATATTCCGTTTGGAACATCCCCAAAAGGACATTTCTGTCACTGAATTATATAACAAATCTTTGTTGTCATCGTCATCATCATCATGGCAGGCCACTGCTGCCCCAGAGAAAACTTTGAAACCTCTGAAATTTAGTCAGACATTCTGGGTTAGAGCTCCACAAATAGAGCTTTTTTGCATAGGCTGGAGGAGAGGGCTATGGGCAAATTGCTTAGGTTAATGACTTTGTGAATTATTCATGTTTAGGTCTAAGTGAAATGGGGGAGTCTGAGTAATCTGGCTGACAGAGGTAGTCATAGTACTTCTTTTTTTTTTTGCACTGGCTACTAAAAATCTCTGCTACCTGATGTGAAACAGGGAAACCTTTTACTTTTAATCCAGTTCTTTCCCCCTTGTGTTATAGAATAATAGTGTTTAATGTGTAAAAATATGTTATCATGTATTCCCCTTTTTAATATCATCACACAAATCATCATTTGTGTGAGTGAAGACCAGGCAACATCAAGAAATGCTGTAAACTTCTTAGGGTCTGAGCTCATCTGAGACGAACTGATGCAAAGTGGAAAAAGTCCACATTTCAAATGTTTTGAAATCATGGACCTTGTGTCCTCTGGGCTAAAGAGGAAAAGGATCATCCAGATTTTTTCTCACTCAGAGGTCAAAAGTCAGCATCTGTGATAGTATGGGGATGTGTTAGTGCCCGTGGCATCATGGGTAACTTGGGCATCTGTGAAGGTGACATTAATGCTGAAAGGCACATGCAGGTTTTGGAGCAACATATGCTGCCAACCAGACATCTTTTTCAAGGATGTCCCTGCTTATTTCAGCAAGACTATGATAAGACACACTCTGCACTCACCATAAAGACAAAGGAAAAGCCCAGGCAGCTCGGGGAAAAGGATGCAAGAACATTTCCAAGTCCGTGAACATCTCTTGGAATACAGTGTTACTTTTCTATATTTATAATTTAGGTCACTTTGTACAGATCTCTGTCCACTTTGACACATTTTTTTTCCGTTGGCCAGTGTTAATAAAGCCACAGTTAATCTGCTTTGATTGAATGTTGTCAGTGATGCTGTCAGATCTCCTGTTAACCCAGTCGCCTCTGCAGCTGTGAGGAGGCGCGCAAAGCTCAACCTGAGTCACTTTTTACACCGCTCGCTCGCATGTCAACTAATTCTCATGCCCTTTTATTGCAGTAAGTTCATTAATAGTAACAGAAAATTGGTTCAAAGCGGATAATTAGTTGAAAAAGTCACTTTAAGTACTGACAAACAGTTAACAGTAAACTACAACTGTAGTTAGCTGAAATGAATGGACGAAGCAATTGAAATAGTTATCTTAAAGTGCTGGATTAAACAACTGAAATAGTTTATTTAATCTAATAGATAAACATTTGTAAAGGTTAGCATAAAGTAAAGGATAAAACAGCTAGATAATTAAGCAGATGAAATAGCTATCTTAGATTTAAGCTAAATAGTCCATAACTTGCATAATGGATAATAATTAAAAGTGTCAAAATAATAATCCTATTATAATTGGATTGTAATTATAATCCATTCAGAAGAACATATGGGCAGATAGGGCAGATGAAGGGGCACTTGAGCTCATCTGACGGGGTAGGTCAGACAAAAAAGGTTGGGAACCACTGCTATAGATCACCAGACACTGTAACTTTAAAAACGAACCAGAAAAATATTTTTACTCAGTGGAATTTTTTTGGCTTCATCTCGCTGGAGTGGTTTTTAATGGCTCGTTTTCGGAGTCCCCCTTTCTTACAATGCTTGATTTGATTAGAGCCATAGGAGTCAATTTCCTGAAATATGAATATAATTGGTTTCAAAGAGGATTTTGGTCGGTGCTAAGTCCCAGTTGAAATAGACTGTGATTCCCATTGTTTCTGTGTTTCTAATGCTGATTTTATCCGCAAATACAACATGCAAGAACCAGTATGGCATATAAGTTGCATCAGTTAATGATTTTTTTTCTAACCTTCCTTTGAGCCTCCCAAAGATCAAACATATGCATCCCTTTATTTGTGGATTTACCTCAACAGGAGGCTTTTGCATCATTTTTGAGTGCACCCCCCTCCGCCCCTCCGACCCGTCAAAAGCCAGCCACCCACTCCATACGCACACACATGCACGCACATGCACACTTGATCATCCGCTCTGGCACAAATCACCTTTCCCGAAGAGATTGCCTCCCTCCCTCGTGCAGTTTTAACTTCAATGGGGTTAGAAACACAATTACCTCATCGTCCCTTGAAATATAATCTGGGACTGTAAAGAAAAATGAAGGGAGAGAGAAAGATGGCGGTGGTGGAGGTGGTGGTGGTGGTGGTGCCGGTGGTGGTGGAGGGGGGGAAGCCGAAATGAGGGCAGGTGTAAGGGAGATAAGGAACGTTAGCTGTGCTCATAAGATGATGATTCAGAAAAGGAACGGTGGGGAACAGAGTTCAAATGGGCTGAGCTTTCAAACAGCGCCTTAATCATTCCCACCGTGTATAGCCTCTTATGGTTTGCCAAAACCTCTGCAGGAGGAAAGGATGATTCCTGCATATAAAACTGGGAAATAGACATCAGAATGGAGTTATATCACTGCAGGAAGACATCATGCAGACATGCCTATACAACACGTGAAAGTGCTTAACTGTATGGCGACACAAATACACCACACACTGCTCTATATGCAGGAGGAATCTGAGCGCACCGACAATAAAAGATTCAAGAGATGTTACAGAAGCAAAGTCATGCCTGAATAAAAATATGATGTCAGTTATTAGAAAGAATTAATAAAACCTGTCTCAAACCAGTGAGGCTGTCCTCCCAAGGCTTTTATATCAAATTAGATAGCATTCAAAATTGCAGAGCTTTAAAAGCTTTAATTGCATTAGATAAGGCAATAAAAGCTTTAGCGAATCTGGTTCATAACAATTTTTTTTTTTTTAAAGAAACTTTTACAAGAGCACGCTGAATTCTCTGTGCTGAGTGACTCACACCAAGCAGAGATCAGGCACACGCACAGAGTGAAATGACAGGTATGCAGACGTGTGACAATACATGAGGGCAGTTATTTAAAGGAGTAATGCTTATAATATCAGTCCATTGTTCATGTTACAGGTGTTTATGTGCAAATGAGTCAGTCTTTTGTATTTGATGTTTTCTACCAAGGACTGTTACCAGTTCCTGTCCGGTTCTAAGAGTAGTAGAACCAACTAGGGATGTTCCTTGCGACTAATTTCCCTGTCGATTAACGCAAAATTTAATTTAGACTAGTCGACTAGTCTAACACTAAGAAAACAGTCAGAAAGCAGTTAAAATTGAGCAGAATTGATTAATTTATCATGTTAAACACTGTCGGAAAAAATACTGTGCGTATTAAGAGCCATTTGAAGCCGTTAATCCCAGTCAACAATCGCCAAATCGTACTTTAAATGCCGCTGAAATGTGCGCTATGCGTGCTAAATATGCAATACAAACCAAACACATTAACGTACAAATATTAGAGCAACTCACAAAATGCTTCAACTTTTCAGACCGAAGAGGATCACGGCGTCTGCAGGTAAACGACCCTGACGTTTGCAGCTGACAGCAGCAGCTCCGCCTGCACGTTTGTATACGTGTCTGTGTTTAATGTGTGCACGTTTCTCCAGTCGAGTGATTATATATCAGCTTATTCTGTCACAGTCTACATTCAACATTATTTCCATTTTCTAGATTAAAACACTGCCAAACCGCGCTGGTTTTACGAACTGTCATCTGTCCGACTTTGACATAAACATCCAGCGTGTACGTTTAAGGGCGTACACGCTGGACGAGAGAGGCTGCCGTCAGGGCCGCGGCCCCGACTAGTGGCGGGCGGCTGCATGAGGCGACAGATAACTGGCATCATGCATGAATGAAATATTGATAAATATTTTAAACGACTAGTATTTCCGGTGCCGACTAGTTAGGGAGCGGACGTTTAATTGTATAGTCAACTAATCGCGCGCATCCCTAGTTGACACCCCTACTCGATACAGCATTTCTGGGGATGATAAAATATTTCTTAATACCCCAATGGCTTGCTGCAGTGCTGGAGACTCCTCTCCACCTTCCATGCTGACTGTGACCTGAATGTGACCCGCCCGCTTGAGCTTTTCAGCCAATCACAGCGCAATAAATGATGGACTTCCTTTACTATACTCTCTCACACATGCATACATTCTTCTCTTACATACACACATTCTTCTCTTACATGCATATATTTTCTTTGTACATATACATATATTTATTTAGGAGAATGTATGCATGTGAAAGGAGAATATATGTGTGTGCAAGGAGAATGTATGTGTGTGAAAGGAGAATGTATGTACGTGCAAGAGTGAAAATATATGTACGTGAAAGGAGAATGTCTGTGTGTGCAAGGAGAATATATGTGTGTGAAAGGAGAATGTATGTGAGTATGAGAGAAAATATATGTATGTGAGAGGACCAGAATGAATTAAGTCTTGTACGGCCCCTCATATGTACTGGACTTAGAGCTCATCCACATACCTAAACGACCGAATATGTCGATTGCCAGTGACTCCCATGTCTCACATAGTCTCACATAGCCAGGCCTGTCTCCACAGCGCTCACCCTTGTTTCTTTAAATGGATCACAAATGTCTTGGGTGGCGCTAAACCCAGGATGCAGCGACAGTGCTGCTCCAAAATAGTGTTAGAGGGGAGACTTTTGCACATCGGGAGGTGAGCCTTGGCATTAAAATGACTACATCACTGCAAGAGAAAAGGTATCAGCTGTTTGCTTGTTTACATTCGTACTATTAGCAATGTCGCTTGAAATAAGCGACCGATGACAGACTTATTCCTGCAGTGTGCATCCGGTGAGTCAGACTACTCCAAAAACAACATATGATACCAGCCAAAGGTGTACCAGATCTCTGCTGTATCAGATCTTCATTGTCACATGGGTAACATTTTAAAACAGCTTGGTTGAGTTTAGGCACAAAAACTATTCAGTTAGGTTTAGGAAAAGATCATGGTTTGGGTTAAAATTAATATGTTATGTGAAGTAAGTTAAGTTCAGTATGTAAGTTGGATGGCCACACTCAAAGGCGGACTGAAAAGCCTTCGTTGTCATAGTAACAGGGAGCTGTGATGTCATTTACTATAAAGATGTCCGTGCACATTTTTAGACTGTATCTCCTTGAGGAGAGTCATAGTGTTGCAGCTGGTTGTAAACACAGAAAGTGGTGAAATAGTTGTGGAACAAATGAAATAGCTTAGAATAGAAGTCCAAATCCTGCTGACTCCCTCACCTCAAGCTGTTCGACCATACTTGCCAACCCCAATTTTCCCAGGAGACTCCCCTTTTAAAAAAAAAAAATTCTCCTGTATTTCTCCCGATTTAAGACAAATTTTCACACCTTTTTTTCCCTTTGATTATCACAACCTGTTTTCTGGCACTGTGCAGCCTGTATAAGCGCTACAGTTAATTCTCTTAGGGGCACGGCAAAAAATAAATGAAAGAAAACTGTTGAATATTAGTTGATGCCATTTATACAAGGTTACACCTGAGGGGCGACTTATTCTGCACTCTTTTCTGCTGAAAATTAAAAATAATATTAAAAGTATTTAACATATAAATACACGTGCTGCCTGGCTCAAAGCTTGAACATGCATATTTATAACATTGTCTTGAGTCAAACGTCAGAACGGTGGCTAAACATTTTATTTCCTCTGCATTCTTCATGATAAAAGTCTTCCATTATTTTGTTTTCTAAAAGCTTGTGCTATGAAGCAGCGATAATCAGGAAATGTTGGGTTTTCATCAGCAGTAACAACTCCTATACAGCTGAAACTTGAAAAAGGAAAAGTAAAGCAGATACAAGAAAGTATGAACAGCAACGCAGGAGAGAAACCTCAAACCACAGGAACTCAGTTAGAAGCGACAAATTTACTGAGAGCTGAACACACAGAGATGCACAGACATGAGTGGAGTCTCAGCTTTCCCGGACACATTAGAAAAAAGAAAAACGCAAACAAGTCTGCTGGTAATGAGAAAAGGGTTAATTGCTTAATTTTTGGAGGGTTTAAAAAATCAGCATGTACATGCTCATTTTAGTGTAAAAATGATGGATGATTCATCCAATTTCTGCACAAACGTCCATCCAATAGTTGCTGAGATATTTCAGTCTGGACCAAAGTGGTGGACCGACATGGATGGACACACCTCAGCCGCGGTGCAAGCATGTCTAAAAACTCGAGGTTAAATGTAAGCTTCGACCACAGGATGATTTTTTAGCAGGTATCGTTTAAAACAGACCTCTGCTGCTGTTTCCATGAATGTAAAATGCATTACCCATGTACCAGAGGTTTCTCCCTGAAAAAACACTGCCCGGTCTGAGATGTTTTTTTTTCCAGCAGCTTTTTAACAAGTGGATATACTTTTTCTATTCCTATAGAGAGCAGCAAGACTGGCTTTTTTTCCCTTTATTAATCAACCAGAACTCTGCTCCTATGTTCTTTCGAGAAATGGTGTTTACAGAGAGGCAGCAGAAACAGAAAAAAAAATGTGATTTAACAGTACCTCCGCCTGTAGTGGTTGGTGGAAAGTCGAAACTAATACAGTTCTGACCTACAAGCTAAAAAAAGAGAACTTTATGCGTAAAGTTTAAGCTGTGAAAATATTCTCCGCCTCGTGTTTGGTATCTCCACTTCAGCCTCTCTCTCGACACTATCTTGTATTTCTCCCAAGCTGCAAAACTTTGCTTCTCTGACTTTTCTTTCCAAGTATAGGTCTTATCTGCCAAGAGTCCTCCGCCCAGTTTTTGCATGTGCGGCGAGTCGGATTCCAGCGCATGTACAGGCGTATGGACTGTTCAACCCAGTTTACTTGATGCATTTTAACCGGCTGTCCTGATTTCATTGGACCTTAAGATATTAAATTGCAGCTTAGTAGTGCCTAAGGAAGGCACACTTGAAAACAACACCAATGTTTACATCTTAAAGAGCGCTCAGTGGATTTAAACCGACATATGGACTGTACATCCCTCACATGTATTTGCTACTTGTGTTGCTGAGAGCATAATAAATGAACAGCAGGGATAGGGGCAAAGCTGCACACCGTGTCCCACTCGACACACTTCAGAACACGAGATCAAGGCTCGCTCAATTAAGAATAATTTTCCATGGAGCTTTATGCTAAACCAGCGCCATCGCTCCATTATGGGCTAGACTGCTGCGCATATTTAATGCATGTTCGTCTATAGGACAGACGATCTTCAAAGGCATCGATGTGTGTCACAGACGACGTGTTGCAATCCCCCCTCCGCTCAACGTTCACCAGTGGGTCTTCTTCAACACTGTTTCAGAATGACTCACACAGCTGGAGACTAAAAATAGCCTCTAAGTCTCCCTCCTTGGCTCACAATCTCCCCCTCTTATCTCTTTACTCCCCCCCCCCTTCTCTCCGCTTCTGCATCTCTTCATTTGTCTCTCCTTGCTATTCGTTCTCGCTGCATTTTCCACACAAATACCCCAAACTGGTGAATTAGAGTATGAATCATCAGTGTCCTCTGGAAAAAAGCAAAAAATAACACGAGAGGAGGGGAGGTAAAAAAAAAAAAAATCATTTAAAAAAAGGAAAAGATGATGTAGCACAGCTGGGAAATGATGAACTCAGAATATGGGTCAAAGCGAGATGATGTTATCAAAGCTTAAATCAGACAAAGGGAAATGATATGGCTTCGTGCCATATTTATTATTATGCAAACCTAACCTACTTTTCCCACCCGCCTGTATCATATGATGCTATTATTTTTATTATCTTAAGAAAAATTAATCCAAATGAAAATTGTTCTGTAAAAATCGCATTCCATACTGCAAAAAACCCACACTCTCCCCTAAATGCTCTTTTTTTTACTCAACCGCCTCGCTTCGCTCTCATTCACTTTGCACAGATTCTCACTTGGGAGTTGCAGAGTACAACCGCAGGCTTGTACTGACGGTCACTGAGCTGTTCCACTGGAGCAGTTAGAGTGTTAAGTGCCCGACTCAAAAGCACCTTGACAGGAGCTGCTGATGGAGGACAGATTGTTCCGTGCTCAAGACTTTATGTCAATACAGCCGGCTGATATGGGGCTGCGATTAAATATTAGCAATCAGCCTGGCAATGTTTCACATCGCCGTCGCTGAGCAAAAGTAAAACAGCATGTGAGCCTGCAATTAAAGGCAGAATATGCAGCATTGCTTGTAAGTGCAATATTCAAAGTTGCCTCAGTGCACGAGAGAGTTATAGAGACATACAGAGTGAATCAAGAGAACAAGTGGCGTTAGCAAGAATAAAGCAGTGAATCACACACCTCTGCACAATGCCGTTTTTGTGTGAATACAGATGAAGCAATTCTCAGTCTGCTCTGCGTGTGTGTGTGCGTAAAACTCTTTCTGCAGCTCTCACCGACAGAGAGCAGAGGGAAGAAACAGAGAATGTAATGTAATCATTGGTTGCTACATTTTTATATAGCCACAACCTCACAAGCTAACTGACTTGTTGAAATTAAACCCACAATATTCTCAATTTGCAGCAGCTGTTACATTAACATATAACTCATAATTTTGATTAGGATCCCTTTAGCCCAGATATGAACTAAGTGGGACAAAAACAATACGTAATTTATATTGATTATACCTGTAATAGGCTAATTTTGCTCGAGTGCACTTAAACAGCAGCAGCAGTGATTAAGTAATTTTAATCAGTGAGCTACTAATGTGGAATCAATTACTATGTGACTGTATAATACTGTATGTAAAGGGTTTGTGCCATCTAACCTGAGTTCGGAACAGCAGGGAGTGACCATAACAACTTCCATCCTGGGGGGCAGCAGACTCACAGCCTACAGGTGGATGCCGGGGTGGAGGTGGGGCTTTGGAAAAGCTGTATGAACAACAGAGGTTGAGGAAGACAGAATGGACTCACAGAGGGCTGATATTCTACAAAACTTATAAAGTAACTGAACCTTTCTAAGTCCCGCCCCTTTTTGTTCTGTGCTCCAATATCAGTTGAGCAAGCTTATACTTAGATATGATATGTGCTGGGCTTGTTTATGTTGAAATTAAAAATTTTGAAGATGGCTAAAAGATGTTGCTGAGGGATCTGTACGAAGGAAATATTCACATCTTAAATTAGCTGATTAAAAATCTTGTGCAGCCCAGCCAAACCTTTAATCACAACTCTGATCAACACATGAGACTAAATGTACCAACGATGAGATATAAGATATGTTCAGTTCCTGTTAAACTAGTTCAGATAAATGAAGAATAACACGTAACTGGATGTGTCTTATTGATTTTGATTACTTTTTACTAGTGCTGTCAAACGATTAAAATTTTTAATCATTTTAATCACAGGGTTACTGTGGATTAATTTCGATTAATCACGATTAAATATCATTCATTTTTAATCTATATTAATCGCGTTTCATTTTGCATGAGCAAACAGACTCAAGAAAGAAGGCAATACAGATATGTAGCCTATAATAAAGGCTAGATGTCTCCTCCGTGCTGCCGGCCAATGCAATCGCACGTCCTTACTGGCGGCCGTCTTACCACAGTCAGCTGGCTTACCCATAACATTGTATTGTAGTGGTGCATACTTTTTAAATAACCATAACTTGCTCAACTTTTTACCGATTTTCAAACAGTTTGGTTTGTTATAAACGTCAGAGGTGTAGTTGTAACACTGCACTTAGGGATAATTATGTTACACTTCCGGTCAAACATCCAGAATTGTAGCCACGTTAATAACGTTTGTAAGAAACCAAACCGTTTGTAAATCCGTCAAGATTTCAGCAAGATACGAGTATTTACGTTTGTGCAGATCACTCACCTTCATTCACATACCACAGATTCCGCCAGAGAGCTTGCCTGGGGTAAGATCGTCACCCGGTGATGCCGTTAGAGACTCTGCCTTAAGACATCTAGCCTTTACTATACATATCTATGAATATATGCCACTACCGGATCAACTACCCATTTGTGCATGTGCGGCGGCATCCGCGACGGTAAGTCTACTTGGACAAACTGCCCGAAATGTGTTGCCAGAGACGTTTGAGTCATTCTGCGCTGCAGATGCGTTAATTGCGTTAAAATTTCTAATCAGATTAATCATGATGATGGATTAATCCGCGTTAACGCTTAATTTTGACAGCCCTACTTTTTACAAATGATAAATATTACAAGGTAATTTCCAACTTCATTGATCTAGCATTTTGCTAAAATTAGCTTTTGCAGGAAAAGGAGAAAGCTGACTGAGGTACCAAGTTTGCTCGACTGTTATTGGAGAACAGAACAACAAGGGGCAGAACTTAGGAAGGGTCAGTTATGGTGTTAAGTATTTAACAGCTATGAAATGCTTCCAAAACAGCAGGAGTACAGAAAGGTAATGAAAAAGACTTGGGGAAAATCTCTCAAAACTTATGTTATTGAAGAACACATAGAATATGGCTTACGCTCCCAAAAATGACTACCAGTGCTGTGTTACAGCAGCGAGTCCTTGTTGTAGGAAGCTCAAAACTTGGAATAATGAGGGACCTGTCAGTCATTTATGGAGTAAAGCAATATGCTCATAGAGGACTTAACAGGTCAAACAGCCAATCACATAAGCAATTGAGCCACTTTATGGACTTTGAATGGGCTGCATTACAATAAAAAGATTTTTTTTTCCTCTTTGCTCATGGCAGTTGTGTATTACTTTCCATCGGCTTTTGTCTGATGATGATTTAGTCTCTGGGTGTAATAGCTAATGTTTCGGGGCTGCCGGTGTAGCAGATATCCAGGTCAAGACTTCCATTTCCATGTGCCGCTCATTGTTTACAGTCGGTTTAGCAACTTGAGACGCCGGAAATGGAATTGGAGTTTAGAGATGATAACTATGATCAGACTGTTTCACAAGCGTGTATCCGCATATGAATACAGAATTCATTTTTTTTGAGTCCCAAATTTGATGACCTCAGAAATGACTTAACAAAATCCAAAAAGACACACGACTCAACGTGGACTTCAAAACCAATGACTTGTAACTTCACATGGACTTTTGACTCGAAAACAATTCACATCTAATGTATTTGGTGAAGGGCATGTTATGTCGTTTTGGCCAAAATTTCAACTCACCCAAAACGCCGGCCGTCGGGGCCAGAAGTCACCCCTGGGGGGAGACATCATCAGGCCAGCTGTCGTTTTGGCCAGAATTCGCCCTGGTGAAAAACGGCAGCCCTTTTTCTTCATATTTGCCTCTGAAAAAAAAGTCATGCCGGGGGCTGTCGTTTTGGCCAAAATTTCAACTCACCCAAAACGCCGGCCGTCGGGGCCAGAAGTCACCCCTGGGGGGAGACATCATCAGGCCCGCTGTCGTTTTGGCCAGAATTCGCCCTGGTGAAAAACGGCAGCCCTTTTTCTTCATATTTGCCTCTGAAAAAAAAGTCATGCCGGGGGCTGTCGTTTTGGCCAAAATTTCAACTCACCCAAAACGCCGGCCGTCGGGGCCAGAAGTCACCCCTGGGGGGAGACATCATCAGGCCAGCTGTCGTTTTGGCCAGAATTCGCCCTGGTGAAAAACGGCAGCCCTTTTTCTTCATATTTGCCTCTGA
>JAJHUR010075176.1:0-18268 GCA_027495735.1 Lutjanus campechanus | reverse complement strand
CTCGACGGCCACACGGGGGCGTCGCTGCAGCTTGTGCGCCCGCCTCTGAAGCGTCGAAGAAGAGCACCTTCCGTTTTCCTTTCGGCTCCCGCCCCGCTCCGCCATCATGAAGTCCTGAACAAAAACGGATGAGAGTCGAGCAAAATGGGGATAAGACGGACTGGAGATGAAATCCGCCGACAACACTAACGTAATGACAGCACACAGTGGAGCACGGAGCGGAGCCGTGGAAATTAATGAACCAGTGTCCCATTGAAAACGTCCCGGGCAGCTCCTGGCGTTACGTTATTTAGTTAGCCGTGAAGCTAACAGCAGCTAGAGCTAGCCTCTGATTTTCTTTGGAAGACAGCTCTGCTACTGTTAGCTAGCTGGCTACTGGCTCGTTTAGCTGGCAGGCGTCAGTCAGCTAGCTGTCACTTTAATTGACTGGCACTTTACTCATGTCAAGCCGCGCAGAGCTGTCCAATTGACTGGGAGCATCAGGATGGAGAGGCGTTTGAGTAAAAGCATCGACAGGCAGAATGTGGTTTGTTCGTGTTGAATAGACACCAGTGCCGAGGAAAGGGGAGTGAGACCAATATTTTCCAGCCAGGCCAGTTAGCTAGCTTCAGAGCTAGCTACAGTGGATCCCAAAAGCCACGGTAAGACATGTTATAAATCATTCAGCATGCTAAAGCAGCCGAATGCGCCTCTCTGCCTCTTTTTTGCAGGGAAAGGAGCAGCTAGCATCATGAACCACCTCATTTTCACATCATGGAGACGTTGACATTGACATGCAGGCTTGTTGTTGGCCTGCAGCCTGAACACCCAGCCAGTTGGAGTTGTTGTTGTGTACTGTTGAATATATGTCATGCATTTATTTGGTGAGCAAGAGCAAAGCTAGCCTAATTGACCAGCCAAGTGCAAAAGCCATCTAGCTTGGCTCAGTTGAGATGCTCACTGTACACGATATTAGTGGCAAGCACCTATCTACATAATTACTTCTCTGTCTCACCAGCCAAGGGCAATGTGTATTTTGTTTTCTAAAATATGCCCAGGTTGCTCCAAGGCTGTAAAATCGCCTATAGGATAGAGAGATCATCTTGGATGAAACCGCATAATTGTAGCATAATGTTGCCTCCTTTGTGTGCCAGGGTATGACATGGATGGCTTCTTAAAAATTAGATTTCTGTAGGCTTGGTTGCAAGATTTGAGAACTTCTCATTTTCAAAGGGAACCACATGCTTCCCTTTTGACAGCAGCAACATGACCATAAAAGAAATGTTTCATCTGATGCATGGTCATTTTGAAGTGTCTTGAAATACTGAAATGAAGGCCCAGCTGTTAAGTTGCACCACAATATGGAGCATATGTTACATTACCACATTAATCCCATGATGCATCCCATTATATACCCCGTACCAGGCTGGTAACTGGACAGACAGTCCATCAAACAAATGAGGAGTTGCTGTTTGCACTACAGCTTCATTTATAAGCATAAACTATGTGCAGTTAAAATACATATGTTCTTCTCTTTGAAAATGGGAGACTCCAGTAGACAAGCATCATAAGCAGTCTGACTCAGTGTCACCAACACTGAACCAGAATGATGAGTGTATTTATTTGCTCATGTTAGTGTTTTTGTGAAGCTGTATTCTTATAAATTATGTGAAGTTTGGTTTAAAAAGGCCAAAATGATGTGATTTTATTATGTAGGCCTTCTGTAGCAGTCCACAGTAACCATAGTGCTTTTATTTAAAGGCAAAATATGCTGTATTTTCCCTAAAAACAATGCATAGACTCATATAAAAATAATCCCTCTCAATCATCACCCGTAACCCACCAGGAGTGTGTGGCAGTGCCTGCTTCTGCAGAGACCTCACCCTCCACCCATACCTTCTAATTTTCTTATTATTTTGCTGTGCTTGGGACACGTTACCAACTAAAAACATTGGTATGTAATGTCCTGGGAATGAGGCTCAACAATTGACTGTCTTTCTGATCCATTTACAATCAGTTATCCTGTTATTAATTATGGTTTCTAATGAAAAATAAATGAAAATTACCACTGACTTCAGAAACACAAAATATAAATGAGCTAATCTGAAATAATAGGAGATACGGCAGCATTTTTAAAAACAATATCTGATCACGTCTGTCCTGGTAGATTTTAGACAATTGCAGACATCACACATGACAAATCTCTATTGCCTCAGGGTATATAGTGTCATATCGCCTGACCCCATAGGAAATAATACAAAACTGATCGACCCAGTGATCATCTTCATCCTTTAATACCCTTATCTGAGTCTCCAAAGCTGAATATTTGTTACATAATGCTTCATCCCATCATGAACACCACTCCTTTGGCTATATTTCCATAACTGGTCAGGAAACCTCTGATGACCTTTAGAGAGATATCAAACTCAGTTGTGGTTACAGGTCCATATGCTTTAAAAGCAAAGGTAAAACTTGTGGTAACACTGTTCCGACAAAGTAGGCAAATCATGGGCCTGTTAAACTGGTTGGCAGTTTAGTTATCTTGTGAAATTTGGCCTGCTGTTGTCTGCTGTTTTTTACCTGTACGAGAGCTAAACTGATGAATTGTTCAGACTGATACTGTAGCATGCCTTGTTGCTCTGTATGTATGTATGTATGTTGGTCACAGTCCTTTAAGAAAAACAAGGCTAGTCCAAGGAATCTGTATCAAGATTGTTGTCTATGTTGAGAGATGATAAATCTTCATTTAATTTTCAAAATTCAAAAATGTTTGTATCAGCCAGGGTATATTCTGCACTGCATATTAGAGCTCCTGTGTTGGCAAGAATCTGACAATACAATACATATTCCGTATTTTGTGATATATTGTAATATTGTAAGCAAGATGATACATTGCTATGTTGTCCATTTAGTGTTAGATTTCCCTCATGAGCTTGACTTTAAAGGTGAGCTTGCAGATTGCAAACACCGTATCTCACTCCTCCCCTGCGAGCATGTAGGAGACGCTGCAGCGGCCATGTAAAACCTGAACGTCTGTATCTAGAGCCCGTTTTTGGTTTGTCTGTTCTGGGCTATGATAGAAACATGATTGTGCAAGGTGGCAGCCTCTGTGGAAGGGCCCTGTCATGTTGCCCTCTGCAGACATAAATGGCTCATCCTAAGATAACGAAAACACAATGATTCTTATTTTCAGGTGATTGTACACTAATGATAACATACTTATGAGTAGTATATTTAATATCTGCCATATTCTCCCACTAAATCCCCATATATCTAACACATTGGACCTTTAATTGATACATTTCTGTCAGACAGAACAATGTATTTAATATCAACATTGCAATATAAGCATATACAATGGTCACATTACAAAGCATGCAATGTAAGAACACAAAGCAGACTAAACACGTCACTGCTTGATAGAAAATTAAAGGAAAGAAGTATTTTTTCACAACATAATCTTAAATACAAAGCCTCTTGTCCACCTGGTATATGTAGCCAGATTTTAGAGTGTTTCGTTGACTGGCACGCTGTCAAACTGCCATGGCCACGTCGTTGAGTGTGCGGGTGGTGAAGGACCAGTGAATGACTTGTCAAAATCATTGTGGGATAGGATTGTTTTGTTTAGCATACAATGACAATATGAAGCGTTTTTGTGTGGATGTTTGAATCTTAACATGGTGAGTGAGGAAGCTAGAAGAAACCATTAATACACAGTGGCTGTATCTGCCATTTTAAGATATTTTGATCTGTAAAAAAAACTTATGCGATGCAAAAAAAGAGCATAGTTTCTAATTGGATCTCCACAAGCTAAAACCTACATATTGCCTACTGTATCTGGTGAAATTATGGTAATTAACTGTGAATATTTCAGTGTTAATTGAGAAAGGGAGGAATACAGCAGTGTGAAGTTTTGCCAGTATTGTTAAGCCTTATATTCCTGGTGGAGAGACAGATGGATGATGATAGATGAATGAATGGGTGGGTGGATGGATGGTCATTTTCAAGCTGATGGGCACTTTGATATTTTCCATCCGTGGGAGCCAACACAGATTAGCATTTTTGTAGTCTTAGACAGTTAAGATGCAAATGTAGAGCAGGAGACGCTTTTTAAACATGAATCAACTCGACCCTGTGGAGTGGAAAAGCCAACGAGCTGCAGACGAGCATGTTGATCCTTGGTTAGACCAGCAGAGCTAGCAGCCCTTTGACATTAGACAGAGTAAATCAGTGTTAATATAAACATCATGTATAAGTGAGGTGAGAACAATGCAGTATATATTTTATAAAAGCAAACTCTCATGTTCAATACATACAATGTAAAACCATATGCAATTAATAATTTAAAGTTCACAAAGAAGTCAGTGTCCATATTTCCCAGGCAGCTCATGTTTCTGACACCAATGTCGGTAATCCCCGCAAATAACAGACGCTCACCCAGTGTGTCTCTTTTCCACGCTCACCAGGCGCTGGCCATGCCGTCGAGTGTGCGGGCCGGGAGCCTGAAGGACCCGGAGGTGGCTGAGCTGTTCTTTAGGGAGGATCCCGAGAAGCTCTTCACAGACCTGAGGGAGATCGGCCATGGGAGCTTCGGAGCGGTCTACTTCGTAAGTTACCTTCCTCGTTGTTTGGGTCTGTAAAAAGTAATGGGATATTGGTGCCACAGTAGCCACAGTAGCCCCAGTTTGCATGTATTTGTTAGAGCCCTAAAGTGTTGTTTTTCTGTCAATGCACGTACTGTATGCTGTGTATGTGATGGCCCCTGACTTAAATTGTATGTCCTTCATCTCTGTCAATTTAAGCTGTATGAATTGCAGAGTTGTTGCAGATTTATGCTTGAATATTTATCAAGCGAGCTAATTTAGTAGTGGTAGGTGGTAGGTTTCGTTAGCAGCTAACAGTGTGCCTATATAAATAAATGTGTAAAATGTGAACATTGGCATCTAATTTTCAGCCCATCTGAAAATGATGTTTAGTCACGTAACACTCACACACTGTAGTGGGAAGCTTTTGAATGTAGTCTGCATCATAGAAGGAATTTCTCCAACTGTTGTCACTTAATCTAAACTACTCTCATCAGTTATTCTTTAGATCAAGATATTAGGGGTAAACTGACCCTGTTAGTTTTGAATTTTGCCTTAATTTATCAAAACTTAATGTATTTTGTAATTTGAAAGTAATAATGAAAACAGTTATTGTCTAAAATGTGTTGATTTGCTTCCTTTTTGTAATTCTGAAGAAGGAATTTTAAGATATCACTTGGGCTTTGCTAACTCAAGATGGAAGTTTGTGACTGTTTTTGACATCATGTAGACAAAACAAAATCCAATTTAGTTTAGTTAAAAGTTGTACCAGCTCAGGCTTTATCAAATTGTTGCTGCAAGTAATAGTAGAACACAAAAACTCTTCCTCTGAGCTTAAAAAAAACAGCCCATTATTGAGATTGGATTAGATTAGTCTTTACTGCATCCCTGAGGAGAAGTTTGTCTTGGACATTTGAGAGAACATGGGCGGCATAGCCATACATATACAATCAAGCTACAGTTAGCAGTATCCAGTATCATGAAATAAAATCCTTACACACCAAGAATATTGCACAATGCCCTACATTGTGTAGTCGCTGTGGTGAGTCTATCCTGGGTCAAAGTGATTAATGGTATGAAAAGGTAATCATAACAGAGCAGAATAGCTGACAGACAATGGTAAGAGTGATGTTGTTGGTCAGAGATGCTGTCTGTTAGACTGGAAGGAAGGTGGTGGTGGTGATGATGATGGTACTGTCAATAAACATATTGGCTGAAGATGAAAGGTGGCAGGAGAGAAGGACGGGGTAAAAGCATGGTGCGAGTCAAGGACAAAGGACAAACTCACAAGTGGTGGATGAAAAGGCCTGTTTAATGAAGGGTGAAAAGGAGCTAGTCATGGATGAAGGCATCGACGGGAGAGGGCAGAAGAGACGAGGGAAGGAGGCTCAGCAGAAATCCTTGTTTTATATAATGGTGACTTCTTTGTTGGCTCTGATGTGGAAAAAAAATGCTGATTAATCTCCGAGTTTTTACTGAAACTGGCTCAGAAGTAAAGCGGGGTCATCTTTACCGTAAAGACTGCAGAGAAGAATTTATTGTTGGTTTTTTGTCACCCTTTCCACATCAGGCCCATGACATCCGCACCAATGAGGTGGTGGCCATCAAGAAGATGTCCTATAGTGGCAAACAGTCCAATGAGGTAGGACCTGGCAACTCTCTAATCCATCATCCATATCATAGGTGTACGATCAGTTATCAGGTTTGGTCATCAATGATTGTGGCTCTGCTTATGTTCCAGAAATGGCAGGATATTGTCAAGGAAGTGAAGTTCCTCCAGAAGCTGCGCCACCCCAACACTGTTGAGTACCGTGGCTGCTACCTGAGAGAGCACACAGCATGGGTGAGTTTCTGTATGTGCGTTAACTGTAAATTGATGGCACAGTGCACATCTACAGCAGGTCTATACACCATCTACATCACATTCATGAAATGAATTATTCTGTATGTACAGAAGGTGCTTCCCAGTGTGTGAATCCTGTTACTTCGGTCCCAAAGGCACACAAAACAAAGATGAAACAACAACATATAAAGTCACCATGTTCTTTGTGTTTATTGTTGCATGACTCTGATGTTTGAGTCGGATATAATCAATGGAAAAAATGGAGAACTCCAGAACGACTGTCTCCACAGTAAACGATCTGCTGAGTGTTTGATGGTTATTTATTTGTGCTTTAGAACATAACTGTCATAAAACCATTATCAAATCAAATTTTATTTCCTTCCTTTACTCTCTTTTTTCTCCTATGTCTCACTCAACAGCAAAGCCTAACCTTGTGTTTAAAAAATAAGAAGAAAAAAGAAATGGTGACCCCTTGTCTTAATATCGATTCTAGTATTACCCAATACTTACTTACTTTTTCTATGAATTGATACACAAGTTGTAGAACAGTCATACTAGCAAACTCTCTGAACCAACAGAACATGGAACTAATGTATGAAACCTATTTACTGGTTCCTGGTCACTGGTTCCTCTGGTTGAAACACAGGCTTAGTTCAAGAGTTCCTCAAAAAGTTCTTGGTACCCTGGGAAAGTTGCGGTAGTAGAGATGCCCTGAATTATCTGCTCTGTTGTATAAGTGTGTTTTATAGGGATGCATTTAATGGGATGTCACAATACCAGGAATTTATTAGTCAATACCACTGGCAGTGAAATTCCACAATTCTCAGTCCCACAGTAAAAAACAAAAACAATAATGAAATTCAGCCATTGTTATTTTTCTTTGTTGCCATGTCTTGAAAGTAATGAAGTGTAAAAGTCATTTCTGCTGCTGAATTTTGAATGTAAGTTGAACCAGAGTACAAGCAGTAGTTTAAATTTACTAATAAGGTGACAGACCATTAATCCAGAAATGTATGTTTAAAACATTAACATATTTTGATGACAGATGAGATGACATAGACTGAGTGGTAAGGAGCCAGGACAGTAGCCTGATACTTCGAGCCATGGTTACATTATGTTAGCCTAAACAGTGTAGCTGTTAGCATTTAAGGGTAACACTTCATTTCAGGATACGTTGACATGAACTGAAACTCACTCCACTTGCACTAAGTTTCCTCCTTTCATCTGAAAAGTTCAATGGTACTGTCTGCGTACTTTTTCAAATTTATTATTAATCCCCGATGATCCGCCATGAATGCAAAGTACTTCCATACACAATTTGGTTCATTGTTCAGCATGTTGACTGTGTTGTTCCATACTGGGAGGCTTTCGTCTGTCTTTGGCATTTAATGGCAGACTACAACCCTTGCAGGCTGTGGTGTATGCTGTCTCCGTCAGGTCCTGAATTGCAAAAAAAGGGGAACCATCACATTTTCAGAATTTTGGCAACGGCTTATGCTGAAGTATCTCATGACACCTCTGGTATACAGTACTATATTATTATGGTACATAATGACAGATAACCCAAATGTAATGCATCTAACCAGTCACGTTGATCAACTTCTACTCTGTGTTGGAGTTTGCTTCAGACCTCCATTTTGACTTGGACATAAAAACTCTTTTCTGAGCTTTACCTTTAGTTCGGCTCCCACACTTTCATAAATGTACTGAACTCTCAGCAAAAAGTGCATCCAGTCCCGAAAACGCTTTCCATTCGGGTCAAGTGTTGAAAAAGTTCTTAACGTCAAGTGTGCTCCTGGGTTAGGCTCCCTAAAATAGCATGATTTTAACACTGCTTCTGCCTCTCTCTTAGCTGGTGATGGAGTACTGCCTGGGCTCAGCTTCTGACCTCTTAGAAGGTATGCAGGAAAGAAAATGAGTAATTAAGAAATGCTATTGAGTTAATTATATATTTCATGTTAACAGTGTCTGATATCCCCTAATGTCTCCTCTCAGTCCACAAGAAACCCCTACAGGAAGTGGAAATAGCTGCCATAACCCATGGTGCATTGCAGGGATTGGTGTATCTTCACTCTCACAACATGATTCACAGGTAACCCCCATTCCTTTTCTCACTATCTGGATCTATTCTGCTCTCCTCGCCCACACTTCTGACTAGAGACAAAACAAATACAGGGGAGAAAAGCACAAACTGTGCTGCCGAAGATAAGCTTATGCAATGGTGTATGTGCTCACACACTGTTACAGCAGCACATTTTAGCGCATCGTGCTGCTCCCCAGCCTCTGACAATACATTTTTATATGTCTCACTGTTTGTTTTGTCTCTCCTGACCAGTCATTTTCTCTTATCTGATCACTTCTCTCTGTCTCTCAGGGATGTGAAGGCAGGAAACATCTTGCTAACAGAGCCAGGTCAGGTCAAACTGGGAGACTTTGGCTCTGCTTCCATCGTTGCCCCTGCCAACTCCTTTGTGGGAACACCTTACTGGTAAGATGTCAGACTTTTTACTCATAATGTTGTCATCCTCTTTATTAGATGATGGTTTTAGAAGTTTCCTCTGGTGGATTAATCAGAATTACACCAGATTATGATCCTGCAAAGCTTTGCACCTGGCTCATGTCACTATTAGTCTGCTTTTCCAAGCAGACTTTTACAAAACAAAATTGTCCCAGCTTAAAAAAAAATGTCATCAACCCTCAGGATTTTCTTAAGCCCTGCCAAAAACATTGTAGACCAGATTAAGCATCCTTCAAGCATGCTCATATATTATAATACACATGAAAACCGTCTTTAAAGTTGTAATCCTTAAGAGTCCTGGTTGATTTAGAGACAGTCCTGGTTACTATGGTAACAGCAAGTGTGGTTTAATACTTAAGGTTCCAGAATTCTTGGGACAGCAAACACTCCTCGTGCTGCTACTTCGAGCTGACCGCTGTCTTGTTTTGTTGGCGCAGTTTTGATGAGCGATCTTAATTGGTGCTGTGCTGCGATGACAAATGCATTGTATTTCGTTTGACTGCGTCACAATAAAAGCTACTCCATGTTTCGCCACTGGAATGCTTTTATTGTGAAGCAGACATAGTGTAAAGAGATTTAACAGTACACAGTGAGGCTTTTATCAATGAGAGAAAACCTCGCTGGATTACACACATGTGAATCTTGTGTGTGTGTGTGAAGGCGAGAGCAGACTCCACCACTAACAATAAAAACTACTATATAGAGAGATAATTACTGAATGCAAATACATTAAAGTATCAAAAATAGGGTCTGATTCCTTGAAATCTTAATGATTATACTGTAACTCTTAACGCCGTGATTTAGCTGGGCGTGGCTCGATTTTGTTCCATCCGCCACAAAGCTTCAGACCCCCCAGAGAAGTTACAGAAGTGGAGCATTTTGTCTGCCCAATTTTGTTGACTTTCTCAGATTTTGTTGATTTTGTAATTTGTCTTTGGTTTCTGTGTTTCTACCATGGATGAGTAGGCTACTCCATGCAATGGTTTCTTTTATGTTCAATTTTCATGATCGATGTGTTTTATCTTGAAAAATGAATATAAATAATAGACTAGGTGCGTATTTGAAATGGAACAGCTTGGAGAGTTGTTTCTGGGTTGCTTCTGAAATTCGCTGCAGTGTTTCTGATGGAATTACAAGTGTTGTCACGAATGTCCGCAATCAACTTCAGCCCAGTGAAACCAAGACATTAGTCAAAGTGAAATGAAAACAAAGAATATTATAAATGTTTTTGTTTGTTTGTTTGTTTGTTTGTTTGTTTTTACATTACATTGATGTAATATTTTGTTATTACAGTGGTGTCCACAGTCAATCAACAAATATGAAACAAAATATGAAATCATATTACTTAAGAGAAGATACTTTGTCTTCACCTCAATCACAAAAAGCACCACTTTTCTTCTTGTACCCCAAATGGTATCTGATCATGTAGAACGTGGCTTCAGTTTAATTTGCATTACACTGAACTTCAAACAGTCGACTACTCCCCTCTGGTTGTCCTTCATGTATTGTCACACCTGTGAAGCGAAAAGGTTCCAACAAGGTGTGGCGGCCTGAAAGTCGGATTCACATTCATTCAAAACATGCAGCAGAGTGAAGCTCAAACTTGAACAACGTTGATTTGCAGAGTAAATCAACGTTTAATGGGGGTTTATTTTCACCGACAGACTGGTGTCTGTTTACATGTATTTTATTCGTATTTGTGGGATGTGTTTAGTATTTTACTGTCAGTCAACGAATCCTTTCAGTAGCACTACCGGCATATTTCTCTCACAAGTGCATCAGATTCCACTATTCATCATCTACAGGTTTCTGTTGTTGTTGTACATGAGGCAGTCTAACCTTCATAATGTTCATGTCTATTCATGTGGCGTTGATGTCGGGAGGGACAGCGAGCCCTGAGGCGGTGTTCTCTGTTGGTCCAGGATCAAAGGAAAAGAGCTGGAAATGGCTGAATTGCTTTGTTGTATCCCCCATGCAGGATGGCCCCTGAGGTGATCCTGGCCATGGACGAGGGTCAGTACGACGGGAAGGTGGATGTGTGGTCACTTGGCATTACCTGCATAGAGCTGGGTAAGAGATGGCCCTAAAATGGCACACAAATGTGTTTTTATGTGTTCACAAAGCTGAAAGCATCCAACCCTTTTCTTTGCTTTCTCCTCTCTTCTTCTTTTTTTGTTCTTGCTCTTTATCTGCCACTCTGTGTCTCTGTCACGCTATGTCGTGCTTTGTCACTCTCTAGCGGAAAGGAAGCCTCCTCTGTTCAACATGAATGCTATGAGTGCCTTATACCACATCGCCCAGAATGAGAGCCCTGTGTTGCAGTCTAATCACTGGTGAGAGTCAGTCCAAACCAGTCTATGTCCTTATAGGCAAATAAGACCTCTGTTGCACCATGAGTTTGAGTTATGCTGCTTGAGATTATGTTATAAATGTTGCTTTTGTGAAAGAGCTTCAAATGTTTATTATTGTCTTTCAACATAATGTCATTTAAAGGATTGAGTACTGATTGAATTTTATGAGATGAATTTGATGGATTTTAGTAAAAACATGGCTGACAAGAGCTGATTAAAGAAGCAACGCGTAAACTTTGGCCAGTATTTGAATTTAAGATGTTCAAAAGATGAACTGTCATCATCAGTAGAATCTGAGGAAGTAAGTATGTCACAGATGTTTGTGTATTGTGTTGCAGACCAACCAGCCTCGGCCTGTCCTGTCTAGTAATACCACTTCGCACTTCAAGAGGTGGTAGTCCAATCCAGGACTGAGCAGTTAATCGAAATTTTATCAAAATCCCAATATGGCCTACTGCAATTTTCAAATCGCAGGAGGCGAAGGCAAAATGTGTATTGAAATAACATTTCAAATGAAAAATTCTCGTGCTGCAGAGATGTCCTGGCCAATGCATCATATTATAAAGATATCTATGTTTGGTACTGGACCCTGCAAAATTCACACCATAAACATTTTAATATGCTTTTCATAGAAAATGAGAATAATTATGTAAAAAATACTGTTGCTTCTAAATATCACTAATCCTGCTGCAAGTCAAAATAATTGCAAATAGATATTTTTTCAAAATTGTTCAACTCTAGTGTGATCTCCTGTGTAGTTTTGGATGAGAGATGTACACAAGCAGCATTCTGGCCCTGATCCTTTCACAAGCTATTACCTTTTTTTAATCTAATGAATAAAAAAAATAAATTTACAGAAAGTCAAAGGAAATATTTTTACACCTATAGTCTGTAAGAAACTGTCACGTTCTGGATTCAAGTTTCTCTCTTTAACCTAATTAAGAAGAGCTTATTCATAAAACACACAGAAACAAAATACAACTAATTTGAAAACATCCTGGTTTGGTTGAAAATAAAGTCCTAATCCATCGCATACCCTCCTGTCCCCGCCTGCGATCCTGATCACTCCCGGAGTCAGAGTCCTGTTCGAAGCCATTGTAAATCACTTCAGCGCAGGGCCTCTGTCAGTCTCAGCGGCTGTGTTCACTGAGAGCCTGCTGAGCCTGATTCTGTTGCCCACACTATTAAGATAAATATTAGTTCTCCAAGCTGCAGGTCTGGTCAGACGTTGGTCATATTAGAGACTCCGCCGCCTGGCTAACTGAGCTAATGGCAGCTAGTAGGCTAGCTAGTTCCAGCAGAGAGTTTATTGAGCAGCATTTACTGGTGATATGCTGCCCCCTGTTTGTTTGGAGTTACCTTAGACGGTGGCCATGTTTACACGTTGGTTCTTTAAGCAATTAAAAATTAGATCAACTTACAACAATTATGACACGCTTGTCAGAAGAGGGCATTTGCAGCTTCAGTCTGTTCTGATGTAGTTTCTATGTAAGCGTTTGTGACTTGATGCTTGCAGATCTCAGTGAATCAAGAAGCTCATGCCGAATGGTAACAACTAAGTTTTATTTCTGTTCAATATAAACAAAACCCACAACACTCCTATAGTGTGCTGTAAGAACAGGCTAAATTTTAAGGCTCTTAAGCTAAATGTTTTGTGACATCTTGTAATAAACTACAAAACTGATTTTAAAAAGGAGAGGAAGTTGATATTTTATTATGAGAAAGTCACCACAAAGAGCTCTTAAAAATATATAAAAATTAGACCACCTGGATCTATGTTGCAGTTAGAACAACACTCACAAGCTGTTTTCATCTATTAGAACATCATTTTTCACAAGGACACTTTTATGATTATATTTTTTTATCATTTTTAGGTCGGATTATTTCCGCAATTTTGTGGACTCCTGTTTGCAGAAGATCGCCCAGGACAGACCTACCTCTGATGTGCTGCTCAAGGTACAGGGTGTCAAAAGAATTGTTTGATGTTGTACATGAAGGCCAGCAGAGACATGTGATCACCTCTTTGTTAGAGCGCGTCTTTGTGATCATGCAAGAGGAAATCTGAATTGTAAATATAGTACAATAAAATAAAGTGCTCCCCTTTTTATCTTCAGTTACAACCAGCTGCAACCAGCTGTTCAGCATTACTGAATACTGTAGTCTCGCTTTACATTTGTTATTACTGTTGGCTCAAGTGTGCGCTGGGATAACAAGCAGGTCAGCTTGTTGCTATTGGGGAGACAAATCATTCACTGAACACTTGAGCTTCAAAAGGAAATATCAAAGCGAAACACTGAGTGGAGGTGTAATGTGTGAGCATCGGTGTGATCATCACCAGGAAGTAGGCAGAGTAGCTCACAGCACATTCTGTTCAACTGCCAGTGATGATGGCCGTATGCTTAATTTATGCAATATATTCTGATTTGGTCAGTTGAAAATAGTGTAAACAAACAGAAATCCATAGTGGCTGCAGTGTGTTGCAGATTCTGTCATATAAAATACACACTTTCTGACACAATATTGCTGGCTGAGCTGAGACAAAACTGCACACACTAGCCAGATTAATATAATAGGTAAGAAGTTACACAACCAGTGAATTCAGCCCTGAGAGTCGCAGTGGGAATGATCACGTCATGAAAGAACAGACTGTAGGAGCCCCGTCTCCTGTCTTCTATGTTATTAATAGATGTTTTACAGAAACGCCCCCTGACTGCTCTGGTTGATGAGCAGAATCTCAGTGTAGAGGAAAATAATCAACATCTTAACCATCAACCTTATCCAACCGTGATCCCAGAATCCTGTCATTATTGAATTGTTCACATTATCTCTGTCCCCCGTTCTCTCGCTCTTTCTGTCCACCCAGCACCATTTCCTATGCAGAGAGCGTCCCATGACGGTTGTGATGGATCTGATTGCCCGCACCAAGGATGCTGTCCGCGAGCTGGACAACCTTCAGTACCGGAAGATGAAGAAAATCCTCTTCCATGAGGCACACAACGGTCCCGCGCCAGAAGGAGGTGATGAGGAAGAGGTAAGAATGGAACAGAGGGAGAGGAAGAGGCATGAGGCTAAAAACACAGGGCAGTCGATAGGTGAGAGACACAGTGACTGATGGAATAAATAATGACTCCTTTCGGCTTTAGGCTCTTGATTTATGTTCGCATCAAGCCATTCTGGCCCTGATCCTGATCAAAGTACTTTAACACTGAGTTTCTGCCGATACTGAGTCAGATCAAATACTTGAATTAAATAAAATCTGTAGCCTCCTTAATCTGACACGCCAACTTTCTCTAAATATTGAAGGTCCTGGTCGAAAACTAAATGGTTATCGATGTGACTAAAAGTTTAACGGGAGAAAGCAACTCCAGAAAAGACGAATCACTCTGTTGGTGTGATTCAATCCCAGTTGTGCATTGATGTAACAGAGTGGGAACTTGCGGAAGTCACATCAGTTATCGCTAATGTGAATTAGCGATAACTGACGTGACTTTCACTGGTGCCAAAACATCCAGCTACTATCTGGATGTACTGCATGTTTTTTACTCTGCTTTTGGCTAACGAGAAAGAGAGAGCTGGAGTCAGAATTTAGCCAATCTTGTATTTTGCCAATCTGGGTGTCAGAACTCTGAGTCAGTCGCCCCAGTGCGCCAAATACATTCACACAGTTAAATATTCCCTTGCATATGCAAGAAAAATGCTTGCAGCTGAGGCCGGCTGTCATAAATGAGAACAGGCGAGGTGGACAAAACAGTAGAGTAAAGTCAAATAAGGATTTGCATTTGTTCAGCTTTATTTTAGCCAATACCAATCCTTTTAAATATGCCCAGATCAGCACTGATCCTCAGGATCAGCTCTGGTCATCTCCACTCTAAACATTACAATGCATTGCTTTGAATGGTCTTTGTTTTTTTCTTTTGTAAAGTGAAACCAGTTTGCATTAGTAAAAAATGGTGCAATGTGTTGCCATGTATTGCATTTCCTGTTAACGACAAACATGAAAGAACACTTGAAAAGACTCAATGATATGGGCTTCTTTGCCAGTGTCTCTGTGGGGGAGGGCTGAGGTGTTGAAAATGAATATTCCCCCAAGACTGTCGTTTATTATATCAGCCCGAGCCATGCAGTTCCCATTAAGTTAGTTCAAGGAGTTAAATTCTGTGTTTTCAGCTATTCTGTGGTGTAATAAGAAACCTAAAATAAGGAACTGTCTATGCTAACGAATAAGGGTGGCCTCAATGTGCCTGACATTTACCAATATATTTATCTTACAATGCCAGATATCCTATTGCTAGTGGTTATGGTAACCCTACCTCAAAAAAGGCAGCTGAGAAAGGCTAGGGAGACAAATTATTGACGATCTCAACAAAAAGGTATCTCTGGCTTCTTTGTTGTTTCATCCAAAACCTCCTGCAAGACTTGATAATCCAGTTATTAATTCCTCTTATAGAATTTCATTTTCAGCAGGGGGCAAACCATTAGCCATGTGGCAAAACTGTGTCTGGGAGATAGAATCAGGGACAGGAAAATAGTTTCATATAGTCATTTAAAGGAACAATACAACCTGAATTATGTTTTTTTTTCTGCCTTACCAACAAATAAACTCCACAAGTAAATCTAAAATGCATAAAGAGATGCAGACAAAGAAGGATATATATGATAAGCTATGAGCTGTTGTTACCAGGAAAGGGAGTTTCTTGTATATATAAATTTGTGAGCCTCTCTACTTGGAGTAACTCACCAACACAACTTTGCTGAGTGTAGAACATAGGTGGCCCCCTTTTCATAGCCAAATTGCAGAAAATACAGTCACTAAAACTATATCAAAATACATCAGTCACAAAACATGGCATTTGAATGTAATAAAAATAATGATACGGTCTCGAATAAATGCTGGCATTGCTGTGGTAAAAGTGGTGACTAATTTCCTTACAGAGATTCTCCAGGTTGATGTTCCCAAATGTCCAATATGGTGTTTACCAGGGATAGATGGGTCACCTGTGAGGAAAATAAGATGTGCAACATTTGGTTGTCTTACTGCTAAACTGAAAATTGTTAAGAATTGGAAAATAAGAACTTCATCCTGTTTTTGCTGGACCAGTTGGTTGGAAGAGTTTTTACCTTTATCAGGGTCTAGAGCGACTGTGGGATACATTAAGGTCATATTTGAACTCCTTACCAGGCTATGTGTAAGGGTGTATAACAGGATAAGCAAGACCATTAAGGTTTTGGAGAAATTTTGTCAAAAGACTCATTGAACAGACTGCACAGAGGTCTTGAGTTTTTTACTTCACATTTCACTAGGAAATACCACAAACACTTAACTCATAACTGAGTCCCTGTAATAACACCAAAGTTAGTAGGAACAAGCAAGTCTGTGAGTCTGTGAGGGAAAAACAGCTGGTTTTAACATCCATCCTGCCCTTGTATTTTACCTCTCAATGTATATTGTGAACTTAGGACCCCTTCCTCTCCATACAAAGGCCTTTGTTTCCATCAGCATTTAATTCTAGTCGGTTGTTCCCCCCAAAAGGAAATGAAGGAATTCAGAGAATGTGGCGCTGCACTTGGCCTGTGTGTCACTGTTTGTATGTTTCATATTTTACTGTGTGCTCAGAAAGGTTTTTATAGGATAAGCGCATTTATGTACACGACTACCACTGCTACTTTCACCACATCAATTAAAAAAAGCTCCATCCTATCAGTGTTGTCTTTCCCCAGAACCTTTTAAACGTTTTGACTAAACTTCCTTTCTTTTCTCTCCACCAGGATGTGGAGCAGTATATGTTGCGCACCGGCACAGTCAACAGCATGGAGAGCTCCCACTCTCTGCCGTCCATGTCAATCAGCGCCAGCTCACAGAGCAGCTCGGTCAACAGCCTGGCAGACGGCTCTGATGACAGCGGCGAGATGGCCATGATGCAGGAGGGCGAGCACACTGTCACCTCCAACAGCTCTGTCCTGCACAAACCCCTGGTCAGTCCAAATGTTTAATTGAATGATGATGAGGAGGAGGAGGAGGAGGAGGAGGAATGCGAAGGGTCCTGTCCTCCTGACCCTCACAAACCCCACTGTCCAACTGTTCTCATAGAAACGAGTGTGTATCTTAAAAGAGAGAACCAAAAGGCCTTATTTTCTGAACGTTTATGTCATAATAATCACAATAGAAATGAAAATTTGTTTTAAGATGAATACTTAAGACAAACTGTTACTACTTACTGTGGCTACAGGTCATTAAAAGGTCTTAAAATGTCTTCAATTCAAATTTACTAAAGGTCTTAAACAGTATTAAGAAGTAACAGTATCAGAAATTCAGTTTGAGAAGGTCTTAAATACATATTTAGCGAATGCTGTGGTCTAAAATGATCGAAAATTCATGCCGGGTTCAAGAGTTATTCTGTTATTCTAGGTATTTGGATAAATGCTCTTTAACTCAACCAGTTATTGTCATTATGCCTTATAGGTTTGAACTGACAATATAAGTGTTTATTCAGAAAAGTACATCTATATTTTCACATTTGATGTTTCGTTTTATTGCCAAATGGGACTTAGATTTAATTCGGCTGTGACATTTAAAAGTCTTACATTTAACTCGTTGATACATGTAGACAGCCTGCTACTTTATACAGTATACTGGCTGCAGATGTCCACAGAAGAAACTGTTCCATTGGCAGACCAGTTTTGCACATGCAAACTTGCACCATCCACAGGAAATGGAAGGTAATAGCAGTTTAGACCTGCAGATGCACAGTAGACATGTCAGTGTTGCCACCTGCAGAGCAGAAGCAGAAAATGTCCACACAGCAGACCAGTTGCCAAAGCTTCAAGTTTTAGTGAATCTTCACTGTGACAAAACCCAAATTCAGGATGACATTTAATTAAAAGTTGACTGGAAACAGTTGAAAGTTCCTATCCTTAAACACTTTCCCTCTCCTCTCTTTCCTCGTCTGCTTGGTCTCCACTGTGTAGAGCCATGACAACATCTACGATGATCCCT